>JAHPZR010029479.1:130000-142500 GCA_019787425.1 Platygyra sinensis | reverse complement strand
CTGCGTTGCGTGACACATGAAGGAACTTTACAATACTTACCCCGGGAGCAGTCCCGAGACTTACTCGGAGATAACAGAGTAAAGGCAAAGCAATGACCATTACATCAACGACAACAAAAAACTGAACAAGAACTGTACTCCACAGTACTTTTTATTTTACTGGTAATTATTATTACATTTAGCCTTTGTCTTGCAAAACTTCAACAGCCTTTGAATGCATACATGATTTCTATTCTATCTGATGCACGGCTCAGAGTCATGTCCCTTTAACAGCCTCTTTCTTCAATTTCCCCCCTTGAAGCTTCGAATATACTCGGCATAGTCTTTCGGAATGATATCTTCTCCTTCAAGAATTTCGTTCAGATAAACTTCACTCGGTTTAAGCTGCTTGTTAACAAACTCTTTGTTTGCTCGGTACGCTACAGCATTCACTGCTTCGCCATTTTTCGTTTCGACTTGAACAATAACTCGGCGAAATCTGTTGCCTTCGTGAATGTGTTCACGATCCAGACTGTCCAAAGTTCCTTTTTCGCACGCGTAGAGGGCGCCATGAACCTCGGATCCTTCGTCGAGGACAATATTAGCATAGCCAAAGCCGTCATCTTTCCAGTTGCTGCTAAATTCAAGACGAAATCCTGGAAGTACTGCGCTTTCACGTGAAAGAAACTTTGCTCCGCGTTCTTTCATTTTTCTTTCGCTCAAGCTTGAGGCGAAACCAAAATACATCTCCATGATGATCTTTTAGTTTATGGAACCCAGTCCTTCAGTCTCCACACTCGCTGCAAGGCCGAGAGCAAGGTGGTGACAAATTAAAAACGACAGCTACAATCATTTTTAGAGGGCGTGGGGGCTGGCGTGGGGTGTTGGCCGTCTTCTCAAAAAAATTCCTGCGCAGCAAAAAAGGCTGTAATGAATCGTGTATGGGGAGCCATGGAGAAAAAAAAGCTTCTCGAGCAAATGCTTTCTTAACATGATCAAAGTGCAGCACGAATATTACAATTACAGTAGCGCTCAAACTCCTCTATTTTAATTAGCGTACCTGGACGAAGTTTTTTGAAAAGAAAGTTCACCATTGTTTACACCTCTTATACATATAACTTTGGGGAAAAAACACAGTTAAACGTTTGAAGGATATACTGGGTAGACTCTGTCTTAATAAGAACGCTCTCAATTAGATGAAACCTATAAGAGGATGTACAAAAGAAATATCTCAGTTTAATAAAGTCCTAGTCTCCGTCCTTTTTACCAAAGTACCCCTGGATGAAATCATCGACCACATCATTGAAGAAATCAATACGTATAACAAACTATCCAAACTTTAACATAATGATGCAAAGACTGAAGCGCAAACGAAAATGCTGCCTGTTTACGTAGGATCTGTAAAAGATCTGATCAACTAAAAATAGAAAGAATACCAAACAATGATGCAAGGCTGATACTTCGTAGAAATTAATATTAACGAGACAACGACATGATAGAGTCCAAACTGAAGGCCAAGAATTGCAACCGTGGACAGCTGACACCGCGCTGACGAGACCCAACAAGGTCCAAACAGCTGTCCACCGTTGCAATTCTTGGCTTTCAGTTTGGACTCTGCCATGTCGTTGCTTTGCAGCATTGTTTGCCAAACTTTAAGCGCCTTCTCTGAAATGTCACTAATAAGACACAGTGTTCAACTTCAATGGCTTCCTCTACAAACAAATCGATGGATGCGGTAAGGGGAATCATTTATCTCCTAATCTCGCTTATATCTTCATGGCTAAGTTGGAATCAAATGTCGTCCGACCCTCAAACCCACCATTCTTTGATTACTATGTTGATGACTGTTTCTTAAATGGTCTTGGCTCTAATGGTTCCCCTCTTTCTTTCTTGCAGAAAATCGCCAAGACCAGAAGCCCGAGTACCTGTGCCGATCGCGAGCCCACTATCGAGTACAAGTGTACCCCGGTTTTACCCTATGTCAGAGGCCTATTCGAACAACTTCGTCGCTGCCCACAATAGGCTGCGTGGCAGGCCGTAGAAGGGGAGTGAAGTCCTCCGGCGTCCGATCTCCCCGCGCTTCGCGCGCTCGTCTTTCCCTTTTCGCTCCCCTTTGGACGCCTGCCACGCAGGCTACTGCCCACGGCAACAAGGCGTGCGCACTGTTTTCAAGTCGGAGACTACATTCAGACTCCCACATCTAGTACGACTGAAAGGCGCTGTCGAGCCGACTTAATAAAATGGCGGGGTTTACACGATTCCCTGTGAATGCGGTTTTGTCTACAATGGCGAGACTGGAAGACCTATGCAAGACAGAATCAAAGAACATCGACTTGTCCGTACCCAGACCTCCGCCGTTTCAGAACACGCTAACACTCGGACACAACCCGCTTTGGAACGAAGTAAAGTTTATTGATCGTGATCCTCATTGGTACATACGCAACGTCAAAAAGGCGATTTACACATAAGACTTCACCCCAACAACATCAACAGGGATAGTGGAATAGAAATTCTGGAAGCATAAATGCTTACGATCAAGAAACACAACAACAAGAGAACCGTACAACAGCGGACTGCCGGGGGAAAAATACACTGAAACAGGTAGCATCGAAATGCACCAATCAGAGCTGCTGAAAACCAACCAATCACAGCGGAGCATCTTGCTTGAAGGGTGACGCGTAACCAGTCGACCTCATCGCCTGATGAAGACTAGCAGCGTGTAGTCGAAACGTCGCCATCTACATAACAAGTTACCACATCGTGAGACAAACAAGATTACTTGATTATTATTGTACTTCCGACGCGATGAATAACAACAACTTATTTTATGATATGTCTTTCCTTACGACTCATATGCGGTGTAAAACAATAACCAGTACGTCAAAAAGGATAAAACAAAAAACGATGATCCCACCTGAAACAATAGAACTTGAGTCAACAGAACGATACAATGCACACAGAAACATTACTTACACTGATGATGATGATGATGATCTAGTGTCGAAAACGTTTGGTGTTTTTTTTTTACTTTTTAACCTTTTTTTAGCCTTGTAAATAGAACTTATTATTAAAATCAAGGAGACTATTATGAACAAGGAAATACCTAATGCTCGATTTAGCAATTGAGGCAAAAGTCGGCACAAAATAATGACTCGGCTCAAATGCGAATACGCAGAATTTCCATGCGGACATTCACAGGGCTGTGAGGGTTATTCTAATAACTGAAGAACACGCTTCGCGCTTTCGGCCTTGGCCTCACACTGATAAAGCACATGTTATTAACTGGTAACATATCTACTCAAAAATGACACGTATCGTGAAAATATATACCAGTAATTTGATCATAATATAAAAACCGCAAAATCAATTTGAAATAATCAAATGCGATCTGTCCAAACAAAACAAAACTTCGTGACTAAATGTTGCATCTACTAATCGTTACGCGTGACTGTTCGTGACAACTCAAGCGCTTCTGCATTTGCATTTATATGTTCAACTCTGTTGCGCTTCACTTTCCGCAGCTTTCAAACGTCTTAAATATTCGGCATATTCTTTAGGAATGATGTCCTCTCCTTCAAGCATTTCGTTCAAATAAGCCTCACTGGGTTTTAGGCCTTTTTTAACGAACTCGTCGCAAGCTTGAAATGCTGAAGCTTCCACCAGTTCTCCACTTTCCTTCTCAACCTTGACAATAATTCGGTGAAGTCGACCGGCTTCGAATGCATCCAACTTAGCCATGCTTCCAGCTTCACAGTAATAAAGAGCGCCATAAACTGTGGAATCATCGTCTGGAACAATGTTAGCGTAGCCAAAACCGTCATCTTTCCAGATGGTAAATTCAACTCGATAACCTCGAAGCACTGCACTTTCACGTGAGACAAACTTCGCGCCGCGTTCAATCATTTTTCTCTTGCTCATATTTGAGCCGAACCCAAAGTAGATCTCTTTCCCTTCCATGTGAATGAAAACTTAGCTGTAGTTTTCAGGCCGGGTTTAGAGGATTCCTGCGAGCAAGTGCACTCAATAAATTCTTGATCGAGAGGTGATCGAGCCCGGGTGATTGAGGGGGCTCAAGGGGGCGTGACAAGTTTACTTTGAGTCATGGCAAACCCCTCACACTGCGCTGCTGGTTTTTAGTGTCACGCCATTCAAAATAGCTCGAAATAAAAATCAAAACCGTTCAGAAGATAAAGTCCAGAATCTGGGAAAAGAAAGAAGGTAAATATGCAAAGTCCCTCAGCAAGATTTAGGTCACAGCAATTTTTGTTAAGCAAGATATGCGGAGAAGTGTTTTACCCAAATTTATAAAGATTTGTATGGAGACGTCGTGCGCTGGTACCATCCGATGGGCTCACACTGAGTTTTGCTTCAAAACATGACTTTATCTCTCAAGGCGGAACTCAAGAACACTAAAATAATGCATTTTCTAATACATGAACTGTTGAGATAGTCAAATTCCCCGAAAAAAGTCACTTTTTTAATCAATATCGATCACAGCACTCTCGCCCGTCACGTAAATCCGATGCAGTGTCGCGCAAAAGCTAGAATTTCAAGCGTAGTCTATCACAAAACCAAGGACTCATTCTTCGCGAAACTTTGTACGCATACTAGTTTTTAGCTTTTCTTATAAGTACATCATGGAAGTAAAAACTCGGGAGCATCAATTCTTGGCTTGCACTGTCACGCAATATAAAAATAAATCAAAAACCATTTAGTGGCAACCTCGTTCCCAGGGCCTTTTCCCAAGCCAGGGAAAAAGCCCTGGGAACGAGGTTGATTAAGTGGATGAAATCAAGAAATTGTGATGCTATAGGAGACTGGTAAAGATGAAACTTGTCCAAGTTTTAAGTCTGTGCGTTTTCCTAAACCTGAGATATTCGTCGAAATATTTAGCACAAATTTACAGAGCCCAGTATGGAGCCGCCATGTTGGTGTACCTCCGTGGCGCGTGGAACACCAACATGGCGGCCGGAAAATAATGTAATCATCTGGAACTTACTTTGGCTATCTACGCGACTTATTATCTGCACTGAACAAAAAAGCATGTACATAAGCACTTTTCCTAATACTTAAACCTCTGAATAGGCCGAAAATTACGACATAAGAAGATATTTTTCAACAAACGCGCTCGTAGCTTTTGTCACTCACCGCCATAACTCTGAAATTCAAAATGCGCTGGTTTCCAGACGAAGCAAGCTACTGAGCTGAAACGTTGTAAACAAATGTCAATTTAGCCATTCTAATGCATGATGAGGATAAAAACTTTGGTGGCTCTTTAGTTTTGGATTTTAGAAAATGATGACGTCACATGTAAGCCAAGAATAGGGCACCTGTAGTTTTCCAGTTTGGATTTTAGTGACGTCATGTGACTTATACCTCTCCAGTTACCTCTCACTTTTATTCCTCGTTTATTAGTTAATCGACGAAGACATTTATAAAGCGCATGACCTTTGATTGAAAGATTCCCTCCAGAACGCTTCTCGCTGGGTCGGTCACCCGCGCTGGGTTACCCCTTGTCCCGCGAACCACGTTGCTCGTTTACAAGCAATCAACCTGGTCAGCGGAAGTAATTCGAAGTCCAGGAAAATCCAAGATGGAGGACGGTAAGCACGATTCCCTTGCATTTTTCTTGACAAACAAATCTTTATTTCTTTACCTTGGAGATTCGTTAAAGTGAATGTCGCTAGAAAGCAGGTCATTCCATTATTTACAATTAGCAGAAGCCAGTTTTCAAGCCTTGCAATGCTGAAAATAATTGTAATTTAAAAGTGGACTCTTCTCGCCAGCTGAACAATGCACACTGTAAATGTCAAATTTATTGACGATATTATGAACAGTGCCTTGATCGACTTAGTTCTTCGGAACTTTATTCTTCGAAAATTTACTCTATGTGGATTGATTTAGAATTTCGTACTTTCTATTTCGGGTTTCTAGTCCGTTATAAAATTATAGCAACAGTGAGCAATGTTGAGCTGAGGCGACCATTGTGATTAGATTGTGAAACAGCCGCTTAAAGGCGCTTAATATGTGTATTTGTCATCGTTGATTATTTAAGCTTAGTTTCCTCTCAATTCCAAAATGGGTGCTAGCAAGCTGTGAAGGCAATCTAACCAAAATGTTGGATGTAGAGCTGCAATGAACCAGCATCCCATCTGGGCAGTGGTCACTGCATTTTACGTGCATATGAAAAAGTGTCAAAATGTGAAACTTTGAAGGTTTATTGTGATAAATGCGCCAGCTATCTCTCAGGTATGACACTTGCCACTAGCCATGGTACCAGCTAAAAGTATTAAAAGTATTCTACTAAACTAAAAGTATTCCAAACAGACATACTTATAATTAATATAAGAGGCAAAAATCCCAAAGGAGGGTCCCCAATAGGGTTCTTCAATCCCGCCATCCCGAAGGGAATTTTCCCTCAATCCCGTAATCCCGACGGTTTCTACTGGCTAATCCCGATCCCGGTCATATTTTCTTAAGTCCTTACCTCAACAAAAACGATCCTTGAAGTTCCGTTCCAGATTCCCTCACAGCAGACCCGGCAAACCCAAGCACTGACTATTAGGTTCAATTTGCTGTATCTCTCTGCACTAAAACAATGATCTAGTTCATTTGTTTTTCATGACTAGTTTTAAACGAGTTGCGACAGTCAATCAGTTACCGCCTGCCTTCCGGATCACCCTGAAAAACGTATCTCTCGGAGATGATAGCGATCAAAGAAGAGCATTAAGGATACATATCACGAAGTGCCACGGCAAATTCACTGTTCACTACACATATGGCAAGTCACCGTCAATCGCGACTCAGAAGATAGTTTGCTCATTCACAATTTTCAGCCATGGCAACGATCATCTGGAAATTCCATAAAATCGAGCACAATCTGAAACATAAACTCTTTTCGACTCCAGTTTAACCAGTACTGGATGTTCCTACGGAGACGTTTCAGTACACACATTTCACCTAATCCCACCCTCCGGGGGTGAAAAAAGGTTTCATCAAAGGAGAGGTTTTAAGACTTCTCAGACCAAACTCTTCTAAGAAAATATTTGAAGAGAAAATCAAAGTCTTCAAGTCGCACCTTCTTGAGAGAGGTAACCCGGAAAACCTAATTCAAAGGACTCTCTTTGAAGTGAAATTTGGGGAGAGGAAATTAGCCCTCCAACCGAAACAAAAAGAAACAAAACAAACGAATCTTGTCACAACATATCAACCATCAGTGCCAAACCTAAAACCAAAATCCCACGGAAAAAAATGGCATTTAATAGAACAACAACCATTACTGAGCAAAATCTACAGAGATCTGCCCCTTATTTCAAACAAAAGAAGGCGTTCGCCCAAAGATATGCTCGTGAGAGCCAAACTATGAAAAAGGCTAAAACATGTGCTAGGGAGTCATGCAGGCCTGTCAACCCCAGTTTACACTGTCTCTGGAATTGCCGAATCTCGGTTTCTTTAAAGCAACATTTCCAGATTCCTGCCTGTTAAAATCGCCAAATCCCGTGTCCCGGTCATAATTACAATCCCGAATCTCGTCCCCCTTCTCCTTCAAAATCCCAAATCCCGGCCTTGAAATAAGCCAAATCCCGGATCCCGAAAAACCTATTGGGGACCCTCCCAAATTGTAGGAGGCAGAAAAGTTGGGTATTTACAAGCATGACCAAAAACTTGACCTAGGGTCAACCAAGAAACAACTCTAGCTTAGTGGTTAGAAAAGGACATAAACCCGCTACCTCTAGATTTCAAGTCAAGTGTCCTAACCACTTGGCCGTTCTGCCTCCTCTCAGAAAACACATTGTAATGCGTGACTCATCCCAAGTCGTCTTCGTACTGCATGTGGCATGGGGTGAGGTGACTGCACATTGCTGTGTGTTGTATAAAGATGACTTGGGATGGATCAGAAGTAATGCTGTAGCCTGAAGTCATTTAGCTTCTCCAACATGTAGAGGTACAATGGACTTTTTGAGAAAATAAATTGATTTCAAAATTTTTGTGTTAGATCTTGAATTGGAACATGAAGGAGCTAACCAAGGATCTGCATCACAACCAGTGAGACGAAACATCTCCTTGAAGCTTAAAGCCAAGAGTAAATCAACAAGTTCATTATCATCTGGAAAGAGCAAGAAAAAGGAAGGGAAAAGCAGTGAAAGAACCAAAAGTGGATCATCAGATGGTAAATGTTTTTCATTGTTATTGTTATTGTTATTGTTACTATAAGTGGCCAGGCAGAGAGACATTCTAGCATTGCCAGTCCATCTAAGGGGGGCAGGCTTGACTTGTCATGTCTTTAAAGCAAATTTCAAGATGTTTTTATGTATTTTATGTGAAATCAGCTACTTTTCTGGTGAGCTTTGTAGCGGAGCTCCAGTGGCCCGAAGTGCCGCCAAGCAGAGCCTTGTACTCATAGGAAAGAAAAGGAAACCCATGAGTTGATTTTCTCATGGTGATCATGGCTAGCGGTAGTGCTCGTTGGCGCGTACGCACGACGACAATGACAGCAGCGATGATGGAGATGGCGGAAGATGGCAGTGATACTCCAAATAATAGGTTGACAGAGACATGCAGCCTTGGTTTACCATGTACTTTTTTGGTATATTGCATCTTGTTATGATCAATTGACACCTGTCAAGTCAAGTTATCCGCCGCACCCATATTACGCGACCATATCGCGGGCTCAAGTTTATATCTCATCAAGGTCGCGTGGTTTTATAAAAGTTGACCGCTGATAAAGTGCTGGTTTTTCGATTGGATCGCAGGCTCATGTCAAGTTAACTTGCTGAAAACAGAGCCAGGTTGGTCGGAAGCCTGTTAACTCTAATCCAGGTTTAAAAGTGAACCAGATTAAAACTGTTTCTTATCTACAATTTTTTTTTTGTATACAGCTTTTGTTTTGTGTATCGGTTTTGTGATTAAACTCAAAATTGAAGCCAAACAATAATTATACAGAAAACCTCACCGCAAAGTTACAAAACTCAAATCAAAATTCAACCTTATCCTTGGTTAGCCTAATCGGGCTACAGGAGCTCCGCTTTTGGGGTGACCTAAATCTATATATTGCCGGTGCATTGATTCAAGGTGGAAAGAAATGACGGCTTCTCTGGCCATAAATTCTTTGTTCATAAGAAGAATTAACCATTGCCGAAGGTTTGAGCTACTCTGCTACAAGTGAAAACTTTTGCATGTGAGAGATCAAACCCTGATCATTTTAATGCACCTTTTTAAGGAGATAAAGAAAGTAAAAAGAAGCAGAAATCTCCTGCATCCACTGGAACAGCTTCTCAAGTGGTCGTGATGAGAGAACTCAAGTGGGATCACCAAGTAAGTACTTTTAGTCTTCTGTATTATATGTAACATGGTAATGAGACTGAGTGGAGCTCAGTTCAGCCGTTAATGATATGAGTGATTTTTAATATTAGACGACCATGAAGTAGGGGTCTAATGGGAGACATGAATGGTGGGGAGGGGGGAGGGGTGGTGGCCGACTGGTGTCTTGGGTTTGAAGAATCAAAATGGCCTGAAAAAATCAGAGCGTCATCCGGATTCGAACCCATGACCTCCACGAATACTGGTGCAAGAAAGGCCTGTTATCAGAGATCATAACTATGATAAAAAATTGTGAACCATAACCATGACCATGAGTACAGACATACAGTGTAACGGTTGAGTTTGTATTGATGGAGAGCAAAACAACAGAAAAAAGAATTAAAAGTACAAAAAGAAACATGGACAAATGCACATGCAGTTATCCAATATTACATAAATGACACTTGCACTGTCTCCTATTTGAAGTTAAATCACCTTGTCTGCTGGTCAGCAATCAGATATGAGAGTTTTAGCACACTTTTGATTATGTCGGTGATTATGGTTTTGAGAATCTTTATTTGGGACACCTGAAAATGCTATGTACAAATGTAATCTAAATATCACACTTAGGGCGCGTTCGTTTGGGATATTCCGGAATAAGAATATATTTCGGAATATATTCCGGCTACTCTGCTCCTGGGAGCAGAATAGCCGGAATGGAAATCCAGGTATTCCGGAATGAGAATAGCTGCCAAACAAACGCTTACTCGCATTATTCCAATTATTCTTATTCCGGATTGATCCCAAACGAACACGCCCTTAGAACCCACACTAGGATTACCGTAAACACCAGTGTATAAGCCGCACTCGCAGATAAGCCGCACCCCAAGTTTGGGAACTCAAATTTTGGGAAAAAAATTTGGAAAGAAATTAAATAAATCGGAAGTGGAGTCTTAAGAAAGAGGTCAGTTATGTACATTCATTGTTTCCACTGAAAGTTTCTAATAATTGAACGGGCCAACCCACGCATTAACAAACAAACATTTAAACAGAGAATACTAAAACTCTTACCTATAATTTTAGCTCTGTAATTGTTTGAAAATCCGACTTAGACATAAATTTGATCTTTCTCTGGTGTTTTTAATCCATTATTTTTCATTATGTCGACCGTTTCTCAATACAATTTACATACAACAACATGAACGCTTCGGTTTCGGTTTGTTCGTTCATAGCTTAGTAACCAGCCAATTCATCAGAAGTTGGGAGTACTGGGAATGATGCAGTTTACCACGCGTATTTTCGCTCGCTCGTTGAGGGATTGATTTCTGTCGAAGTGAGCGGCCATGGACGGCAATGTAAACAACTTTCTGGTGGAAAGAGATTCCCTGCCAAGTGACATTCAGCTGCTCAAGAAAGGCAATTTTAACCGGTTAATAGGAACAAAAACGGCTCTTTTAGCCATAGGAGCCACCAAAATCGCAAAAGCAAACGTATTTATGGCATGGTCTTCAGATGTTCTCGCAGATAAGCCGCATCCCCAATTTGATACAAAATTTTGAGCAAAAAGGTGCGGCTTATATGCCGGTGTTTACGATGTGTTTTGTAAAATAACTGACCTACTACAGACACTCTCATTGATCAATAGGTGTGTTTTATGAGAGTGTAAATATGGATGGTTGTGACATCTTAGATTCGTGCATATTTTTGACAAATATTCTATAAAAGCTGAAAGTGAAGAGTGATCATCGCAGTAAATTCTCCAATTTAAGCAATTGGAAAGAAGAAGCCTGAAAAAAATCAGGGCCGCTTCAATGGGAATCGAACCCGTGTCCTCCACGATACTGGTGGGATCTCTACCAATTGAGCTATGAAGCCACACATTGGGAGCAAGGTCAATTTATTGAGTTCATATTTTCCTCTTTTTCAGGCTTTTTCTTTCCAATTGCTTAAATTGGAAAATTTACTGCGATAATCACACTTCACTTTCATCTACAACCGCAGTACAAATATGAATTATTTCATATATACTTCACATTCTATAAAAGCAATACTTTTTCTGTGTCTACATAGTCTCATCTTAACACTTGGTGGTCTGGAAGAATTCTCAAAAGTTGTGCGAACCTGAGATGGGGTGCATGCATGTAACTGTCTCAAATTCTCCCAACCCTCCTTGTGTCTAGATGAGGCTATGTAAACATAAAAAATAGGCAGTCTATAACTACATGTGCCTAGTGATATGAAAAACTAGTATCATCTGCAATGACTACATGATACAACGGCAACAAGAAACTTTATTGTGAAATAAGAAGAATCATCAACACTTTCTTCAGTTTCTTTACCGATAAAGCAAGAAAATAGAAGTTACTGATCGCTAAACAACCCATATAACGACAGGATTCGGCAGAAAACGCTCGTCCACGACCACTGATCGAGGGAAGAATCATCAACACTTTCTTCAGTTTCTTTACCGATTAAAGCAACAAAATTCTCGAAAAATCCCTTCACGTTGCTTTTAAGATCAAATTCTTTGAAAATCCACTGAAAGTTGAGCCTGGCTCTAGAAGGAAAGTAAGATAAATTTATCTTTCTGTTTAAAAACATAAAAAAACTTACCAACGTTGTTGAACAAACGCGCAAAGTTACCATCTACATCATGTCTTCTCATCGCGGAGGAATGTTTATTTGGTCGAATTTTAAATAATTATCGGCTTATCAGATAAGCTTGTTTCTGTTTTCGTTTTTGTGTCGTTCATAGCCCGCCGAGATCATTTTGTCGTCTAAATCACTTAAAAATAGTTCGAAAAAGATGTTCCCCTTCAACTTTCAGCTTCTAAGTCATTATTCTGGATTTTGTAATATTCAAAGTTTTTCGGTTGCTCGCAAGTGTTGACAGAAGGGTGACAAAAAAAGTTTAATTTATAGTGCTGGTTTTGTTCGATTTCGCTGACATTTTAACACGATGAAGCTGAAATGTTAAGGAATAGATTTTACCTTTGCCGATGTTTGGTAGCTATTAACGGAGAAGTTATATATCGCTGTGAAGTCAGCGTCTTTTCATAGCGTGCAATCGGATATTTTTGTTACTCAGTTCAAGCAAAAACTATTGTAGTCGAAAAAGGTCATTTCAACGACCTTTCAAACGAATATAACTTAACATGCTTGTAGTGAAAAAAAGGTTTTGTGACGAGCGCTGTGGTTTGAACTTTTTTCCCGCGAAAATG
>JAHPZR010029479.1:62500-127500 GCA_019787425.1 Platygyra sinensis | reverse complement strand
ATGTGGTTATGATTTATTATAAAGTCAAAGATTATGTCTTCCACATCAACAGTGTACTTGTATTTGTTCAGGACTGAGAAATTCGCTTTCATTATCTTTATGTAGAATGGATCTTCATGCTACATTCCCACAGTAATTTCTTTTTCGGAGTTGGGAGGTATAAAAAAACACTGTCCCCAAGGAAACAGTGAGTCTTGTTTCCCTGTTCCCTGAGGTGAAAATTGAATCTCGAGGAAGCAGAGGTCACTGTTTCCCTTGGGGTCAGTCATTAAGTGCTTATTGACTCGTAGGCTAGAAAATGTTGCACTAGCGTTGAAGACAACCAGTCAATATGTAACTGATTCATTTAATCAAGGCCTGACTCTCTTGAAAATTTAATCTTTCCCTTCAGGTGTGGAGATGGTGTTCAGCGGATCGAGCGCGCACCGCTGGGCAGTGTGTACGTGTGCTCAGTTGGTGGAAGCCGCTATGGAATCTCGGGATGCCGTCGGAGTTATTTCTCCCAGCGAGACTTGCAGTCGCACATCAAGAGACGTCATCAGAGAGAGCAGGGAGGAGGGGAGAGTGACGGAGGAGAGGAGGCTGATAACGAGATACAACGCGCCATGTTTCCTCAAGCAGTACCCTTCTTTCCAACCCCATTGCCCCACCGCGAGGTCCTTCCGGCCGTGCCCCCGCACCCTATTTTGCCAGGTGACAGACCCTTTGGAAATGTCGCCGCTGTACCGGTTATGGATGGTCGCCATTTTCCAGGAGTACCCACGATACCTCGCGAAACGTTCTTCATGGAGGGTCCACGTCAACAGCATCCAGTGGTCAGTGGTTTTCCAACGCAAGCCCCCGCACCAGCCCCTATACCGCATGTTCCTCAAGGCGCCTTTCCGCGTCCTGAGCAAGGACCTTCTCCGAGGTTTGAAGAGATGAGAGTATCAAGACCAATGGCCCCTGCACCTATTGAAGAAGGCTTTGGTCCAAGACCAGTAGGACCCGGCTTTCCAGGGAGATTTCCTGGACCACCTCGGTCAGAAGCAGACTGGATTCCAGCTGAACGCGGACCGCCAGTACGAGGAGACAGGGACTGGATGCCTCCTCCTGGGCGGGCTGAGAGGGACTGGATAACACCACGAAGCGTGGGAAATATGGTCCCTCCTGGGGCACCTCCCCCGGGAAGACCCCCACCTGGTGACCCTCATTTTCGTCCGATGTTTTGAAACCTTAGTTCCTTTGCGAACGAAATTCCTCTGCAAGTGTAATCAGCCCTTGATTAATTTTTCATGTTCAAATACTCATTTCCGACGTCTAATTCCAAGAGAAGAAATATATTCTAATCACACCGCACTAAAAACCGTGTTTAATCTTCTGAATTATACATTGCTTTGTAAAGTGCAAAGGCTACAGAAATATGTTTCAATCTCTGAAATATATTCTATAGACGGAGAGAATCAATTCGTGAGGCCGGAGTTCTTATCCAATCGTTAGCAAAATAAAGCAACACTGAGTACTTTTTTTAGCCTGCAAAGCGTTTTGATAAGCGAAGTAGACTGGGTCGGGTTGTTAAAGGTAAACCACGATAAGCAAGAATTATTATTTCGGTTTTGTAACTTTGCGATGGGGTTTTGTGGTTGTCGTTCAGTTTGCAATTAAAACAACCTCAAACTACACAAAATGTGGGCAGTAACAAACACCACAAATACCAGGAAAATTAACACTTTTCAACTTTGAATCCTGGGTGAGCCGGCGATAACCGGCTTTTGAACAACCCGGCCCTATTGTCAATCTCGCTAGTGGGCATAAAATAATTTCATGGGCAACCATGGAAGCAAAGTTTTAGCGGTTAGTACGATGAATCAATTTTGTTTTCAACCTCGGCTTGAAAGGGATAATACCCTCACTCGCGCAAATCAACAACAACACTTTACCTGCCAGCTTATTACAGGGTTTGTTGTAAACTCAGAGGCAGAGGGTTATTTCAGAAGCAGAGATAAATTCATCGAGTCTAAGAAATGTTAACAACTTTATTTATACAAAATAAAAAATAGAAAATACACTTCAATCTCATTTATACGTATATAGTAATAAATACTTACATTATTTTTGGGAACATGAAGGTCAGGCGTTCTTGATAAATGTACGTTAGTCTCCGAGAAAACAAAATTTTTCCAAACAAGTTTTTTCACGCGGTAGATGTTAAACAGGTTTTTGATGAAAACTGGTGAATTCCGTTCAGCAGGTTTTAGTGTGAAAGAGCTCTAATTTTTAATAACAAAGTAGTTTTCCCATTACTCAGTTTAGGTTCAGTTAAAGTCTTGCTCGCTAAACACTTCAATGTCGCGCGCTTTCTGCAACTCGTCGTCCATATTGGTCAGGCTGCTAAACACTGAATGAATATATCCCTGGCTTTTTTTCAGCCGTTCCGAGAGTTCTTTGAACTCTTTCTCTTTAATTTCCGCGCGCTTGTCAGCTTCTTTGTAATCCAACCACAGGCTGTTGTTCTCCTGTTCGAGTGAGTCAAGCTTGTTTTTCATGGCGCGCTCCTCGTCTTTGAACGCTGTCTGCAGATGTTTCAACTGTTGTGACTTCGCGACAAGTTCAAGTTCTTTCTCTTTGAGAATGCCGACCATTCTTCGTAGCTCCGAGTTGATCTGATCTTTTTCCGACGAAAGTGCATCGAGTCGGTTTCGGAACGAGATTTCGTGCTCCGAAGCCGTCCTCGTGGCTCGTTTCAGATCTTCGCTAATTGCTTCGTACTGCGACTCTTTTCGACTGAGCTCTCCGTTTAACAAATCCATTTTTGACTCCACAGAGTTCTTTTCGTGCTCAATTTCTGCCAGAGAGCCAATGAGTTGCTTGATGCTCTTTTGCACATCTGTGAGTTTCCTCTTGACCAGATCCAGCTCCCCGATAGCGTATTTGCCATCAATGGCGTCTTTGGTGTTTTCTAAGCCAAATTTCTGCCTTCTCTCATCTGGCAATGCAACGGGCTGGGCATGTTGTTTTATGGTCTTCTCCAAGCTGTTAAAATGTCCGCTTATTTTCAATTCCAACTCCTCTCTGTTTTGGTCAAGTAACTGTTTAATTACCTCCACCAAGTCCTCGCCTTGTTTACCGTCCATCCTGGTATATGTCTTCTGGGAGCCTGCTTGGTTGTCCTCTCGTGACTCCTCATGGAAGTCCTCAATTTCTATTTCATTTTGTGTAAGAGCCCTTTCGATCGCTTGCCTGGACCTTTTCCTGACCTTTTTGAGAGCCATATGTGCCCTTTTGACTTCATGGAGTTCCTCTGCTTTTTTCTCGAGCCGTGTCTGATCTATCTCAATCTGTTGAAGAATGTCTTCCACATCACATTTGAAAGCTTTATAGGCAATGTCTCTGTCGTAATCATCCCACGACATCTCTGGCCTTATGCTTGCCTCCAAAGGGACATCTTCATTTCCTTCTATATCGCTTTCCTCCTCCTTCATTGGTCGCCCTAACTCGTTCACGACCGACTCCAGAAGCGACTTCAAAAGCAACATTCGCTTAGCGACTGTTTCGAACGCATGTGCGTGACTGATGACATCTTTGGCTCCATTCGAACAGCCTTGAAAGTACTCCTGCAATTGCCGTAGGTCGCCCAGGCACTTCTGTGCATGATCTTTCAGACCCTCGTGCTCCGCGAAGAACCGTTTCACCATGTTAAAAAAGTTCTCTTTTTCTTGCAGTTGTCCTCTTCTGTTCTCGTCACTATCCTTTTGATTTACTTTGGTCCAGTTTCCAGTTCTTGTACCATCTGCTGTACTCGGTTGGTGAACTCTTCACTGCTCCGCCGTTCTTTATCTACATTCTGCTTCAGGGCTTCTTTCTCGGCCGTTAGATCTCGTATACAAGCCTCAAGGTCCCGGATCTTAAGCTCATAGGAGTTTTGTTGTTCACGTAGTTTTTCCTTCAGTTGATTACAGTTAGAACACTTCCTGGTCTCCTGTAAGAAAAATAAACACTGATCTTTTAAAACGGAGTTACTATCGATCATTATTATCTAACAAGGACTAGCTAGTATCAAGAGACTTAAGTCTCTTGCTAGTATACGTATTACAAAAAGCATGCACGAAATCAGATGACAAGAATTTGTCCTACGAATTAATCAGGTGGAAACCGTTGTACCACTAATCTTTCCGCCATCTGCCACGGCGTCACTTCACTGACTTTGTATTTGATTTATATTGGGTCTGTTGGATTATGCCGACATAATTTTGAGCATACTGAATACTATATCTGGAGCATCAGGCATAATGCTGGCACAATACTAATATTTTTGCAGCATAATGCCATTGTTTCAGAAAACCGTGAGAAGTGTACGCAAATTTTGCCAGCAACTCGCTCTAGAATGTACAAAGTTGATAAAAGTGAGAATATTTTGGACACGTATTCAGTGCGTTTTCGATGCTGTTAGTTTTTGGCTCATCAAATGCAGGTTCATAGAAGAAAGACATGCAGTAAGCCTTTCAATCCCTCACAATTTCCGATCTTTCACTTGCTTATCAAATGTTTAACTGAATAATTATTGCCTAACATTTCTTTCAAAAATGAAAGACTAGGAATGTTCATAAATAGGTAAGGGCCTATGGGGGCTGGGGTGGAAGTGTCATTTTAGTCCAGTATAATTTCAGCATTATACCTCTAAGCCGAGCAAGAATTTTGAGCATGATACCCTTGTTTCACGAGGTGACGCCCGAAAGGATGATACTCTAACTTTTTTTAGCATACCCTAATTTGACTGTACAGTTAGAACAGTGTTCAACTGAATGTCGAAACGTAATTGGTTTGCATCAACTACGCTACATGAATGGCTTAAGAAACTCGCGCCATTTTTCATCCAATCAGAAGTAAAACCAAACGCTTTTTCCTGCGTTTTACGTCAGCTACATTATTACTTCGAGTTTTTATTGGTTCACTGTATTGTCTGTGTTCATTTTGGTTTTACGACACTCAACTGAAAACCGCTCTACTTCAAGTTTCAATGAAAAGAAGCGATAGTTCCTGAAAGAAATATTCTTAACGTCATTATTACTCTTTGTAAATGTAAATTTATTTAACAAAGGGTGCAAATAAAGTTGTTGTCATTCCCAGTATTTCATTGCGCATCTCTACTGCGCACATTTTCACACGTGATCAGCGCACGCGCATTAACAAATGACTGCTTTTTTACGGCTGGACCGCGCCATAGAGGTAAATGGTCATTTTCTCGAAAACGAGTACGGTGACCTATCATTTTATCTGTCGTTTTGAATTGAGTAATAAATTTCCTTATGTAAAATTAAATATGGAGCGATTCTCAATGCAGAACAAGAAACAATCGTCACAAACGTGAATTTAGCAAGGAATCTTGACTATAATCATGGTGCTATTATAAGGACTTATGGGGTATAAACGAGGTGCTGTTGCTCTTAAACGAACATGGGGACCCCTCTTTTTTATTTCAAAAATTAAGTTTCTATAATATAAACAATCAGTGGGCAAAGTTTGACAAAAATCTCAGTGCTGTGAGAGAACTACATTTGTAACGTACAGATTTATATGATTCATTGTAATAATTTTAAGATTTAGGATTGTATATTTATTGATATAGTTAGATTGTTAGTTACTAATTGATCATGTATGTATGCATTTATTTTATTTATTTATTTTTAATTTTACTTTTCTCGGCATATTAGCATGTATTTGCTAGGGGCCTAATCAGCCTCATCAACCCGAGTTGAAATAAAGTTACTTACTTACTTACTTACTTACTTAGTGCAGATTCAAGATTTCACTGGGATGATCTTACACCAACCTTGTCTCGTGATGTCTGGTCGCCATTATCCTTCAAGTCCTCTCTGCTGCTCTGCTCCAGTCCTTCGTCTGCTTCCTTCTCCCACAGATCCTGGCCGATATCGATGCTTTGAAACTTCATCCTACAATCTTCTAAAGCCTTTGAAACTCGACGATAAGACCTCTCGGCGTTCATACATTTTTGTCCCGTGCGCTCAAGTTCTTCGTTCAAGCGGTTGTTCTCCGAGGTAAGAATTTCAACTTTCTCTCCTAGAATCTTGAGTTGCTTTTGCTTTTCTTTGTAATCATCCTCGAGAGCTTGTATTCTATGGTCTTTCTCTCTCAATTGCTTGTTCGTAGCGAAATAGGATTCGCTTGCAGCGCTGTTTTGCCGCCTCAAGTAGTCGAGTTCTTGGGTTAATTTGGCATTTTCGTCTTCCAGTGTTTCTACTCTGTCTCGTTTGGCTTTCACTTGGTTTAATCGCTGTGTCAAGTCTGTCTCCAAAATTTGATTTTGTTTTCGGAATCCTCAAGCGCTCTACTCAAAGCAGCAAATTTCTCTTTCGTCTCTTCAGTATTACGTTTCTCGCTCTGAATCTCCTCATAGAGCTGTTTGCTCTTTTCTTGCAACGTTTCCACTCTGTTGTGAGTATTTCGCAACTCCCCTTCGGTCCTGTCTAGCTTTGCTTGTAATCTTACAATATCTTTTTCTCTAGTCTTCAGCGTTTGGGATGTCTTCTCGCACTCGGTGTGCGATGCAGCCAACTTCTCCATAACCCTCTCTAACTCTTTCTCCTTTTCACGAAGCATACTTTTTCAAATGTTCCACTTGTACCTTGAGTTCTTCATTGTCACTTATCAGAGCATTATTCTCTCTCTTCAAGATCTCCAAGAAGGCACTGCCCACAGCTTCCGAAGATGTTAAGTCAGCGGTATCTGGGATAGGCTCAATCTCGTTTTCAACTATGGACTGGTCCCTGGAGTGGGTGGTCAGTAACTCGTCTCGCTGTCTCAGCTGATCCCTCAGAGCCTCGTTTTCTTGGTAAAGGTTGTCAACCTTCTCTTTGGCAACTGAAATAATTCAAAATACAGGTGATATAGCAATATTTTAACCTGGAACCCAAGCCTTAGTTTAGGCATGTGGCTTCATAGTCGGTGCGCTTGTCTCCGGATCGAACGGTCTGGGTCCGATCCCTGGCCGGAGACATTGTGTTGTGTTCTTTGGCAATACACTAATCTTCCATTGCATTGTGCCTCTCTTCACCAGGTGTTATAAATAGGTGCCGGCAAATTTAGTGCTGGGGTATCCCTGTAATGGACTAGCATCCCATCCAGGGAGGAGTAGAAATATTCCTAGTCACTTCATGCTACAGAAACTGGGATAAGCTCCAGCCTGATGTGCCACCAACTTCGTTCCTAGGCACCTGGTTCCTAGGGTCTCTCGTCTTACCGCCCCCTGGAGCGAGATCGAGAGAGAGAGGTGGGGAGGGGGGTAAGATGAGAGATCATAGGAACGAGGTCGAAAAACCATTTGTATGCGGGCTTTACCTTACGTTAAGATCAACGATATTCTCAGGTACTTTTCAAAAACTAACTACCCAACGATATTGGCTAACTCTGGCTAACAAAGATTCGCTTTTATAGTTCGCATGCCCTACTACTTTCTTTTAGAGTTCGTACAACAACAGTAAAACACGACAGCTGACAAATCCCTACACTGAGACAAGATTTAGAATTGATGATTTTGTTTGAGAAAAACGCCATCGTTTTATAGAAAAGCACCGTTTTCAACATGTTTTCCGCACACACAAAAACGGAAAGCCGCGTTATCAAATTCCTCAGGTTTGAAGAGCGTTTTCGAAAAGCTTCGTTTTCGTGACGGATAAGTGTGGACGGCAGGCCTAACCGTAGAAATAAAGCTGCGTTTTCGTGACGGATTAGTGTGGACGGCAGGCCTAACCGTAGAAATAAAGCTGCGTTTTCGTGACGGATTAGTGTGGACGGCAGGCCTAACCGTAGAAATAAAGCTGCGTTTTCGTGACGGATAAGTGTGGACGGCAGGCCTAACCGTAGAAATAAAGCTGCGTTTTCGTGACGGATTAGTGTGGACGGCAGGCCTAACCGTAGAAATAAAGCTGCGTTTTCGTGACGGATTAGTGTGGACGGCAGGCCTAACCGTAGAAATAAAGCTGCGTTTTCGTGACGGATTAGTGTGGACGGCAGGCCTAACCGTAGAAATAAAGCTGCGTTTTCGTGACGGATTAGTGTGGACGGCAGGCCTAACCGTAGAAATAAAGCTCCGTTTTCGTGACGGATAAGTGTGGACGGCAGGCCTAACCGTAGAAATAAAGCTGCGTTTTCGTGACGGATTAGTGTGGACGGCAGGCCTAACCGTAGAAATAAAGCTGCGTTTTCGTGACGGATAAGTGTGGACGGCAGGCCTAACCGTAGAAATAAAGCTGCGTTTTCGTGACGGATTAGTGTGGACGGCAGGCCTAACCGTAGAAATAAAGCTGCGTTTTCGTGACGGATAAGTGTGGACGGCAGGCCTAACCGTAGAAATAAAGCTGCGTTTTCGTGACGGATAAGTGTGGACGGCAGGCCTAACCGTAGAAATAAAGCTTCGTTTTCGTGACGGATTAGTGTGGACGGCAGGCCTAACCGTAGAAATAAAGCTCCGTTTTCGTGACGGATTAGTGTGGACGGTAGGCCTAACCGTAGAAATAAAGCTGCGTTTTCGTGACGGATAAGTGTGGACGGCAGGCCTAACCGTAGAAATAAAGCTGCGTTTTCGTGACGGATAAGTGTGGACGGCAGGCCTAACCGTAGAAATAAAGCTGCGTTTTCGTGACGGATTAGTGTGGACGGTAGGCCTAACCGTAGAAATAAAGCTGCGTTTTCGTGACGGATAAGTGTGGACGGCAGGCCTAACCGTAGAAATAAAGCTCCGTTTTCGTGACGGATTAGTGTGGACGGCAGGCCTAACCGTAGAAATAAAGCTGCGTTTTCGTGACGGATTAGTGTGGACGGTAGGCCTAACCGTAGAAATAAAGCTGCGTTTTCGTGACGGATTAGTGTGGACGGTAGGCCTAACCGTAGAAATAAAGCTCCGTTTTCGTGACGGATTAGTGTGGACGGTAGGCCTAACCGTAGAAATAAAGCTGCGTTTTCGTGACGGATTAGTGTGGACGGCAGGCCTAACCGTAGAAATAAAGCTCCGTTTTCGTGACGGATTAGTGTGGACGGCAGGCCTAACCGTAGAAATAAAGCTGCGTTTTCGTGACGGATTAGTGTGGACGGCAGGCCTAACCGTAGAAATAAAGCTGCGTTTTCGTGACGGATTAGTGTGGACGGCAGGCCTAACCGTAGAAATAAAGCTGCGTTTTCGTGACGGATTAGTGTGGACGGCAGGCCTAACCGTAGAAATAAAGCTGCGTTTTCGTGACGGATTAGTGTGGACGGCAGGCCTAACCGTAGAAATAAAGCTGCGTTTTCGTGACGGATTAGTGTGGACGGCAGGCCTAACCGTAGAAATAAAGCTCCGTTTTCGTGACGGATTAGTGTGGACGGCAGGCCTAACCGTAGAAATAAAGCTTCGTTTTCGTGACGGATTAGTGTGGACGGCAGGCCTAACCGTAGAAATAAAGCTTCGTTTTCGTGACGGATTAGTGTGGACGGTAGGCCTAACCGTAGAAATAAAGCTTCGTTTTCGTGACGGATTAGTGTGGACGGCAGGCCTAACCGTAGAAATAAAGCTCCGTTTTCGTGACGGATTAGTGTGGACGGCAGGCCTAACCGTAGAAATAAAGCTTCGTTTTCGTGACGGATTAGTGTGGATGACAGGGCTAACCGTAGAAATAAAGCTTCGTTTTCGTGACGGATTAGTGTGGATGACAGGGCTAACCGTAGAAATAAAGGTGCGTTTTCGTGACGGATTAGTGTGGATGACAGGGCTAACCGTAGAAATAAAGCTTCGTTTTCGTGACGGATTAGTGTGGATGACAGGGCTAACCGTAGAAATAAAGCTTCGTTTTCGTGACGGATTAGTGTGGACGGTAGGCCTAACCGTAGAAATAAAGCTTCGTTTTCGTGACGGATTAGTGTGGATGACAGGGCTAACCGTAGAAATAAAGCTTCGTTTTCGTGACGGATTAGTGTGGATGACAGGGCTAACCGTAGAAATAAAGCTTCGTTTTCGTGACGGATTAGTGTCGATGACAGGGCTAACCGTAGAAATAAAGGTGCGTTTTCGTGACGGATTAGTGTGGATGACAGGGCTAACCGTAGAAATAAAGCTTCGTTTTCGTGACGGATTAGTGTGGATGACAGGGCTAACCGTAGAAATAAAGCTTCGTTTTCGTGACGGATTAGTGTGGATGACAGGGCTAACCGTAGAAATAAAGCTTCGTTTTCGTGACGGATTAGTGTGGACGGTAGGCCTAACCGTAGAAATAAAGCTGTGTTTTCGTGACGGATTAGTGTGGACGGTAGGTCTAACCGTAGAAATAAAGCTTCGTTTTCGTGACGGATTAGTGTGGATGACAGGGCTAACCGTAGAAATAAAGCTTCGTTTTCGTGACGGATTAGTGTGGACGGCAGGCCTAACCGTAGAAATAAAGCTGCGTTTTCGTGACGGATTAGTGTGGACGGTAGGCCTAACCGTAGAAATAAAGCTTCGTTTTCGTGACGGATTAGTGTGGATGACAGGGCTAACCGTAGAAATAAAGCTTCGTTTTCGTGACGGATTAGTGTGGACGGCAGGCCTAACCGTAGAAATAAAGCTGCGTTTTCGTGACGGATTAGTGTGGATGACATGCCTAACCGTAGAAATAAAGCTGCGTTTTCGTGACGGATTAGTGTGGATGACAGGCCTAACCGTAGAAATAAAGCTCCGTTTTCGTGACGGATTAGTGTGGACGGTAGGCCTAACCGTAGAAATAAAGCTGCGTTTTCGTGACGGATTAGTGTGGATGACAGGCCTAACCGTAGAAATAAAGCTTCGTTTTCGTGACGGATTAGTGTGGACGGCAGGCCTAACCGTAGAAATAAAGCTGCGTTTTCGTGACGGATTAGTGTGGACGGCAGGCCTAACCGTAGAAATAAAACTGCGTTTTTGTGACGGATTAGTGTGGACGGCAGGCCTAACCGTAGTAATAAAGCTGCGTTTTCGTGACGGATTAGTGTGGATGACAGGCCTAACCGTAGAAATAAAACTGCGTTTTTGTGACGGATTAGTGTGGACGGCAGGCCTAACCGTAGAAATAAAACTGCGTTTTTGTGACGGATTAGTGTGGACGGCAGGCCTAACCGTAGTAATAAAGCTGCGTTTTCGTGACGGATTAGTGTGGATGACAGGCCTAACCGTAGAAATAAAACTGCGTTTTTGTGACGGATTAGTGTGGACGGCAGGGCTAACCGTAGTAATAAAGCTGCGTTTTCGTGACGGATTAGTGTGGACGGCAGGCCTAACCGTAGAAATAAAGCTGTGTTTTCGTGATGGATTAGTGTGGACGGCAGGCCTAACCGTAGAAAAAAAGCTGCGTTTTCGTGACGGATTAGTGTGGATGACAGGCCTAACCGTAGAAATAAAGCTCTGTTTTCGTGACGGATTAGTGTGGACGGCAGGCCTAACCGTAGAAATAAAGCTCCGTTTTCGTGACGGATTAGTGTGGACGGCAGGGCTAACCGTAGAAATAAAGCTTCGTTTTCGTGACGGATTAGTGTGGACGGCAGGCCTAACCGTAGAAATAAAGCTCTGTTTTCGTGACGGATTAGTGTGGACGGCAGGCCTAACCGTAGAAATAAAGCTCTGTTTTCGTGACGGATTAGTGTGGACGGCAGGCCTAACCGTAGAAATAAAAGCTGTGTTTTTAATTCCTCCAGTGCTTTGTGGACGGGCCTAAATAAATCACACGTGAGGACATTCACGCGCTAATTTTTCAAGAGACAACAAAATGCTGAAGAGGACGTAACAACTGTTACCGGCGCATTCACAATGTCACCTACAAAGCATCTGCTTTTTAGAAGGCTCAACTGCTGAATGTGCTTGGTGATCGACAAAGATTCGATTTATATGGATCAGCTATTATGACCGAAAACAGATCTGACCCAGATGTGTGTACGACAGAATTTTGCCTGAGATGGTCTGTAGTGATGATGTAGGACTTCAAGTGATAGTAGCCCCAGGCGATTTTGGTTAGTTATTGCGCTCTTTGGGCAGTTGTCAGAATATGCAAAGAGGGCATCAATCAAAATGAGGAACTCGTAGCTTACCGAAAACAATCTCGATACAAATTTCGAAACTACGTGCTCTCTGATAAATCAGTATTAAGTTGTTGTTGTACCTGTTGTTGCTTTTCAGTGTTTTTTAAAGAAGTCTTGTTTTTAATATTGCACCAGTGTTTCCTTTGACGTTGTGCAGATATTGGGTTATAATCTACGGCACGTCGAAAGATTGTCTATGTACGCAATTAAAATGTGATATCTCCCAATTTTCATAACTGAGAGCTAGCTAGCGTTGGCGTTAAATTCTAAGCGTAAAAAATCCGATCAAGAAGTTTAGCATTCACACAGTCAAAGACGATTAGACAGAAATAAAACTTCGCGAAGTTTCTCCCAGACAAGTTCGCTGCCACCGTGGCTCTATTTGTTTATTCAAGGCGGATTAGTGTGAGGAAATAACAGCTTTTCCAAAGGATTGAAAAGTCCTTAAAACTCTTATTAAGCTCCATTAAACTACTTCAGTTTAACATGTCAGCCGTCTTGAGATATTGAATAAGTACTCAGGAGCTTGCGAAACCGCAGATGTTTTCTGGTGTATTTCTTTGAGCACGTTTTAGAAGGTGATATTCAGCCTCCCGGAAGTACGAAGGAGTTGCAGACCCGCCGGGTTTTCCCTACCCCCGCATGGGTCGGGGATGGGCTTGTATTCTATCCATAACATATTAAACTTTAAACAACAAAATTGTATGTATAGAATCAATTTTTTGTGGACTATGCCGAAATTCTTGGCCAAAATGTAGGAAATGACTTGAAATTAAACATTTATGAGTCAATTGAAATATTTCAGTGGCCTCAACGGCAACTCTAATACAAAAGCTTAGCGGTGAATCTTCGGAAATGAGCGAAATATTACGTAATCATTCGCAGACCAAATAATTTCCGACAATTGCAATCTTAACCGCGAGTGCTATCTCAAACGCCAAATTCTGGCCTGACACCCATTCAGTCAGCATCAGCAAACTCGCTGCTACAGTGTTATGTAATAAAGAGTGGTCAAAGGTGGCGTTTTAGCGGGTTTTAGATAAGTTTGATCAAAGCTGATTCAATTGTGTCAATAAGTAGAATCTTAAGGTGTTTATTCTCTAGGCGATTAAATTGTTTTCATTCTAAAATTAGACTTGAAGTCCTAATTTCACGGCCACTAGTCAAGTGTATTCATTAACTGTTACGATAACCCAAGTTTTATCAGAATAAGTTTTATCAGAATGATTCAATCAGAGTTGGGTAACAACATGGGACTACTTATGTTTATCCTGATAAGCAACTTGCATTATGTAAGAGAACTCCCGGCTTTTGGTTGAGATACTTTAGAAAACAGCCAGTTTCATACACCTGTTTTTAAAGCAATACCCTCAGCCGATGCTGAGGAATATGGCTAATTTCTCAAGCTAGCAGAATTAAGCTTACTCGCTCTGGTAGCACTAAAAGGTTGCAAATCATTTTAATGAAATTAGTTTCGTGTGTTATCTACGAATTAAATGCCTTCAGTCAAATCTCGTCTGCCATACTCAGTGATTGCAACAGAACCACTGTGTTTTCATCGACACAAACAAGAAATGCGAATAGATCAGTAAAGTATTCATATAAAGTTCTGTGGTAAAGGTATAGAATTTGAAGAGAAATATAAAATCGATAACTTAAGTTCTCCTTTCAAATCAGTAAACGTGTTATTACCCTAGTGTTGCAGTTGTTCTGATCTGATAATTTAATTGTACCCGGGGTAGATGTTAAATTGCAACTGCCTCGATTAGATTTCAATGGGGCGCGAGCCATTTTTTGACATTCCATTCCGCGATAAATCTAATAAAATAAGCTAGTCGAGATCATTTTCATTAGATCGGATTCTCCTAGATAAATCTTCCAGAAGTATGAACAATGCCAAGAAAAAATGGGACGATTTCAAAAGGATATAAAGCATACTTCACTGGGATTGCCACTGCTAAACAAAGCGGGAAGAAAATGCTAGATTCTTGTTATATCTAAAGCTCCTTAAAGTCACGTATAGTGTTATCTCGACTATGTTTAGAGGGTGAAATTTTAACCTAACATTCTTTGAATCCTAGACATTTTGCTTGATAAATCTGATCAATGAAATAGTTGAAAACCATGAAGATTACAGATAAATCGTGTAATCAGAACACGATAAATGTTTCAGGCCACCAAGATTTGCCTTAACATTAAACATGTGCGTTTTGGAAATTAAAAATAGCCATTCAACAAATAGCTGTGCTCATCACTAGGAACATTATATTATCAGATCATTTATAATAGAATGGTCCTTGAAAATGTAAAATTAAGTTATGAAAAAGATAAAATAGAAAATGGGCCAAAAATAAAAACAGTCGAAGTCACCACAGATAAGACATATACCGAAGTCACTTGCTCCGAGAGAATTGAAATTCATTTTTAGAATTTGCTTTCCTCGTTTGAACACTAGGCTCTAATCTTTTGCAGTCTGTTCTATTTGAAGAAGGTCGACTGCCTAAACAGCCGAAACAATAAATGAAAATGTGATTCACAGCAACAGAGTCAGCTGATCGAAGTATAAACAATTTTCTCGCGAAACATTACTAAAACGGTTTTGAAGCATTGATCAGAAATGAAGGCATACAACGGGCATACAAATGGTCAATCCTTGGCCATTTTTACGCTAAGCTTATTTTACAACAAGGAAAACTGACTTCTTCACCGCCTAGGTCTCTTTCAAGCTCTTTGCCCTGATTCAAAACCATTTCAAATCAGGGCAGAAACACATCCTGCGACTGACTAAACTAAATATCTTTAAAAGCGGGATTATTTTTAATACACACAAATTAAACATGATTTAGAAGTTACGAGAAGCATCTGAAAATGCTATTTACTTTTGTTCTCTCACGCGCACAATCTCCACGGGGTAGAGCCCCGCCTAAAATACAAGAGATGTTGCGGCTTTCCACTCCTTACCACACCCGATGGGTTTAGCCCCATAGTAATTCCTAGCACTGCGGCATTCTGGTCCAAAACTGCCGCCTCTGCACAAAACAAAGACAACTGGAGACTGTCCAGCTGAGCAGTCTAGCTGCATGTGAAGAGCTTTTCCCGCCTGGGAAATACTTTTAAGTTTGAAATGATCATCAAATAAATCGGAGTGATATGCAGATGTACTATAAAGTGTTAATCGTTGTAAAACTAATGATCATATTTTTTGGGAAACGGGACTTTGAGCGCGATGGTCATTGAGTTTTCCAAGCAAAAAAGTCTCTGAAGAGTCCCTTGACTGGGAAGAAACAAAAGCGCTACTTCAGACTACACACGTACAATGTACCATCACAAGTAACAAGCAACTTTACAGGATCAAAATATGCTTTTTGAATTTATATGGATTTGAAACGCGTCGAAAAAAATCCTGATTGGTTTCTTTCAAATGCTGTTACAAATGGTTAACCAAAACCTACAGTTTTATTTTTAACTTCCTGAGATTTGGGCCCAACAAATTAGAACAAGAGTTTGGGTCAGCTTATCACCTCTTTCTTGTTCTCATTTTGGTACGAGCTTTACTAGCTATAAATTTTCTGAGCACACTTCCCTCTTGTATCAACGTGCCGACAAAAAAGTCAAACATGCAGGTATTGAGAAAAAAAGGAAGCAATCACAACGTGTGAAATGGTATCATTTATAATCTTCACAACTTCTCCCACTGATATATGAGAAGTGTACTAATGTCGGTAAGGAGAATTTGCAGGTTGATGTCCTGCTTAAGCTTAAATGAAAACTGCAGAAACCTACCTTCTATGTCTTTCACCACCTGTGCCTTGGCATCTTTCGTCCTTTCTAGTTCTTCGCTCAACTCTCCAATTTCATTTTCCTTGGCTTCCGCAACCAACTTTTGTTGATCAATTTGATTCAACAACTCAGAATTCTTATCTTCTTCGTCTTTCAGCTTTGCTTTCGCTTTTCGCAATTGTTCCTCGAGCAATCCTATTTTGGTGTCTTTCGCTTTGAGATCCAATTGAGATTTTTCTTCTTGGCTCTCAAGATCGGAACATTTTCGTGATAATTCTTGAATTTCGCGACGGAGATTCGAGTTTGAAGCTTTTTCCTCGGCGTTCAGCTGCTTCTGTTTCTGCAGAGTTGATGACACGCTCTCCAGTTGAAACTGTTGTTGTTGTTTACTTTTACGCAGATTTTCCGCATCGTTTTCCAACTCACTAATCTTTCTCAACGCGGTGGTAGGTAAATCAAGTTTCCATTCATCTCTAGCCCAACTCATAATGCAAACTCGCTGTAGCCACTAAATGTCAATTATCAAAATTATGTCCTTGCAAAACAACCTAAGTTTCTCTGATTGATTTTGTGTTTGTGTTCCGTTGCACTGGCGTTCTGACGTGATGAATGGCTTGCGTTTATCTCATTTGAACTGCGCGCGCTTGCACGCGCGTGCTTACATAGTGAACAGAAAAAAACGCACGCTTTTTGTGCATGGGACAGTTATGCAGTTGTTATTTAACCTCCTGCAATCAATGCGCAATTGTTAGAAGTGAAAGCGTTATGTAGATGAGAGGTCTCCTAAATCAACAGATCATCTTTTGGTTTCTACTCGATGAGCGGGAAACGACAATGCTTGCATAAAATGGCTGTCCGACATTCGATAGGCTGCTAAATATGACCGCTTCTCATCACTTCCATTCAGCTTTTGGTGTACGCGAGAGCTCATAGCGACCAAGAACAATACGAGGCAGCAGTTTAGGTGTTCTTTAACTTGATAAAAGAAAAGTCGCACTCGCTTGCCATCGATAGGAGTGAGCGCAAGAGAGCGACGCTTGTTAACTAAGACATGACCATTTTTCCTCACGCCTTTTTATTTCCACGTATAATTATAAAAAGCAGGGCAATTGAAAGGGCATGGCAGTCTTAGACTCCCACCTGTACTCTAATAGCAGATCCCACTAAACTAACGGCGCATATCCACTGACAATATGGGATTGAAGCCAGGCAAAGTTTTACCTTATTCCACGTCGGTAGCTTTGAGTTAATCATCGCTTATAAAAAACATGAAACGCTCCGTTGAGTCGCAAAACCACTGATAATAGCTCCCGTCGACACACTTGAGTTTTGGGTGATCCTACAGAGAGAGGCGGCCCGCTCCAGCGTTGGGTCGCAAACTCAAGCTCATTCTAGAAACATCTTGTCTGTCAACGCAGATCACTTTTAATTTCGGTGAAATCAAAATGCGTTTCCAAAATATCATTTTGATCAATCGCAAATGAAACTATGACCGTGTCCCCTTTGGTCAACTATATATGATATGCTGATGTTGATTTCATTTTCATCATGTAACTGTATTTGTTGTTATGATCTTACTAATACAAGTCACTGGATTTTTGACCTTAATAAACATGAAAATATAGATGTGCGTGATGGCGTTCCAAAATAGTTAGGCTAACTAGTTTTGAGCACTTGAGATCTTGGCAAATACAGAAACAAATGAGAGACATAATACGTTTTCGTCTATATGTCGAGACACACACAAGAGTCCGTAATAAAGTTTCGTAGCGAAAAACACATCTCTCTAATTTTAGTATTGCAACTTTTAATTTTCGATCGGGGTCACGAAACCTGGATAAATTCATCTTTTATTTTACTGCAAGACGACCAGTTTTTTTTTCGGTAATTTATTGGTTTGTGGCGTTGTATGTTTAGCTCCATCATCTAGTCTAGTGCTGTTGAAGTTTTCTTTTTGTATTTGATGTTATAATTAAGGTATACTATTCAATCTAGGAACCTGATAGATAGTTTCCAGAAGCTAAATGAGCTACCCAGCCTTAATTCACTTTCAACAAGTATCTACAGACAAGAGTGTTTCGGAGTAATCAATACTCGACGAAGCGTAATATATAAATTACTTCCTAAAAACAGACACGCGTCGCTCTTTAGTCACGTTAGATGGAAACGATGGTACAACGGAACCTTTTCTTGCTTCGTGAGATTCAATAATTCATAAATCGTCGAGTAGTTTGAGAAAGAGCGAGTTGACTGAATTCTAAAAGCTTAAGAAGATATCTGTTGCTGATCCGTGATCATCGCTGATCTAGGAATCAATCTATTTATATACGTTTTTTCCAAAGTGGTACTTTAGACACTCGTCAACTTAAATGCCCCAGAAGAAAGCCTGGAGACACGTCTCTATAAATAATAGTTCGTTCCGATGCATCTTTAGCTTCTAAAATAAAACACGTACTCCTTCCTCAACTGCCTTTGGTCGGGAGCTTCAATGGTTTTCCTTCCGTTGTAAGGCCTTTTAAAACGTCGTTTTCTCGGTGTATGAACTATTGTTATTGAAAGCAGCGAACCCAATCATCTCTGGATCTCCAGAAAAATCTGTGCCGTGGCTGGAAGCGGTTGATACTAACTATCTCACCCGGCCGCAGACCAAACTCAAGCCACATCACGGAAGGAACGCATTTTAATGCAGAATGGAAACCATTTGAAAGCTCCCACTTACAAAAACGCAAACTAGCAAGAAGCTTTATATAATCAGAGGAAACCATTTGTAACGGAGATTGGAAGCCATTTGCACGACTCCTACATCTCCAGAATCTCTTCTTGTCCAAAACGGCTCAGTTACTGCAATGTTCTGCAAATTAGAAATTAAAACACCAACGATATTGATAAATTAAACATATCATGGACGCATGGATGTATGTATAAAACATATAATGAGTCGTAGAATAATGGTAATGTACAGTTAATTTTCTTTGATATGGAAGTAAAAGTTTCAAGAGAAAAGGGGAATATGTTGTAAAAATAACGCTTCATTTCCCATGAATCCTAACGGAAAGGCCCGACCCGTTGAATATGACATGTTAAAATTAAAGCGAGCAACTTCAATATAAGGATTATTGTAAACAAATAAATAAACTTTTGTTTTCCAAACACCGAACGAAGTGTGCGTAGGAGGTTATTGACTTCGCACGCGCGGAAATATACTTGAAACTCCTTTTTCCAGGTTTCAAATCATTTTGGTCATTACATCATTTCAGCTAAATTAAACTTTGATAGTTTTCACCTTCTTCCCTGCATTTCCGATTTTATTTTGTCACGTAGGTTTTGCCAACGAAGTGTTTCAGAAGCGGCAAGAATTTAGTTAGGAGGTATTTATAAATTTGTTTTTAATTATGGTTTGTAACAATTGTGTTCAACATTTCCGTGAAGTGACAATCTATTCAACCAGTGATATTGGTTACAACTGCTCCCTTTATTGTGGTTTTATAAATCAAATCTCTTGCAGCGATGATAATTTTAGCTCTGTCAAGTTGGCGCACTTTCGGAAAAGAACTGTTAACCACAAAAGACTGACTTTGTTTCCACAACATTTCGAAATAGACAAACTGCACTTTACTTCAAGGCCACGAATAAAATTTTGTGCTCATTTACTAACCTTATTTAGGAAAGCACTAGATGGAAATTGTGGATCGACGAAGTTTGGCGGTCGCGAATTTCGTTTTTCTTGCAAACAGAACTGATTTGTGACCTAACATTTCGCAGTTGTGACTTACTTTCTGGAAAGCAATTATTTCACATACCTAAATACCATCATTTCAATGTCGTATGCACTTTTATACATCTCAAATTTCCTTAGCTAGTGAAAGATTGACTCGAAATAAATAACTAATTTTCCCATAAAACATGACAGCCGCTGAGGCACTTTTTTCACGTTTTATTGTGTTGATTTTAGACATTCTTTTTATTGTCTTGTGCTTGTGTAATAATAATTAATTGCCCTTATGTACAAAGAAAGAGAAATGCTAAATTCAGCCTCTGATGACAAGAGCATTGTTTTCAGATTGTTTGTTGTAAATCGTCGGGTGGGTCTTATTTTTACATCTTTTCATCAAATTCACAAAAAGCCATCGATGCACAGATTTTTGCGGTAATGCGTTTAAACGGTGAATACCTTTAAAGAAAATAATCGCATAAAAAAAAACTGGTTTTACAATGTACTTTACCTGTACTTTTAGAAGAAAGAAAGGTCTTTGAAGATCTTTGAATAACATGTTAGATGCTCTAAGTTTTTGCAAGTTTTTCTCGTCCACAGTTAAGTCGAAAACATGACTTCCCTGTCAGTGTGTCATGCATGAATTATCTCTGTGGCTGAAGTTTCGTGTTGGCAAGCGTAGTTAGTGCATTTTTTGCGGTGGCTATTTAATCGCAGCTTGCACCTTTCCAACGACAGAAAGGGCGGACCAAACCAATTGAGTGGAGTGTCTTTATCGGACTAGATCTTGTCAACGGATGAGAAGACTTCTCTAATGTCGTGAGAAATATCAGAAGTCAGTGCGAAAGGTAATACATTTCATGAGTTCTTCTTAATGTCTCGTCTATTATCGTCGAACTAAAGGGCATAGATCTAAGCGCTGGCACGAAAACTCGCCAGCGATCCTCCACGGTTCGGAATTGTTCCCCAGCTACCACTTGTAGGTTAGTGTCTCCACTGTTTTTACATTGCAAAATTTTGATAATCAGTTGGTAGATAAGAAGTAGATAGGTATGATCTTTTAAAGAGGAAAAGCTATGCAAGCTGAGAAAATAACTGAAGTTGTAAAATATGAGAGAGGGGATTAAGAATAGGTTTCGTAGTCGTACGTCGAAACAACACGCGAACAAAGCTAATGGAGTGTTGTTAGAAGTTTGCTTCAACCAATCTTTGGTTTCTGAGCGAATGACTCCGAAATACGGCACAATTGAAAGTCGAAACTCGGAATCAGTCAGCTGAACCCAAAATAAACCTCTTCAGCCTCAGACTACAATCCTATGAACGATAAACAAACTTCGATGGAGTGTTACTGATCTTGAAAGAACCAAGTAGAATACATTACACTTTGTAAAATTTCTTCGTCAAGCTATTAGAGCTTAATTTAACCGCTTCGTTTCTTTAATTTCTATGTTAACACCTTCGCATGTTTTTGCATGTTGAAACACAACTTTATTAAATGGGCTTTGTCTCTTTGAAGGCTTGGGGATTTTTTTGTGTCGGCAGAGGTTGTGAAAACCGCAAACATTTCTCTTGTCACTCAAACGCGAGCGATATAAAAGATTCCCGGGGTCTGGCACTTAAAACGTAATGTCCGTTCGTTCAAAGCTTTATAAAAAGCAGGTCATAAATACATAACGATTTATTATTAGCTGGCCTTTCATGTAGTCGTTATCAACGCGTCATCTTTTCAGGCAATTTCAGACATGTAGGTGGTAAACAAATTTGGCGGGGTCTCTCGACGGGAAAAGTTTCGCGCGAATTTTGGGTGCCTAACCTCCGTGTAGGAGGTAAATGAAGTCTCTTTTTCCATTGTTAAAGTTTTTTACACGCGCTACATAATCAGTAATTTTTAACACAAAACATTCGGAAAGGCCTCGAGTTCACGCCTCAAAGATTATCTTTTTGTAGAAGGTATGGGACTTTATAATTATAATTTCCAAAACGACAGACTTTGCCAATTGAAGCTACTAATACTAAACGTTGACTTAGTCGCGGTAACTGGGAGATTTCAAGCGTTGAAACTAAGAGAAACCGCCGGAGGGTTATAGAAAAGCAAAACAACTCGGACGAGAGGGCATCTCTTTATTTAAGGACACCGCAAGAATTCTGCGTGTTTCTACGACAAGAAATGCGCGTCAGAGGGGATTAAGGAAATCTTTTCGCTTCCTTCCTCAATAAGTGTTACAAAATGACAAGACCGCCCTCTTGAAAAGCTCGCGTCAAAATAGCTATAAATCGTAACGGGGTAATTTACCGTCAAATCACTCGTGAAACCATTAGCGATAAGTACACTGTGGAAAATTTATCAACGCCGGCAAACAATTTGAATTTACATTCGCACGCTCGTTATAGAGTTCACCTAGAGTGGCTGTGTGAAGTGTTTGTGAGGCGACTGCGGTTGAATTGGAGTATTGGTCAGTTGGAAACCTCAGAGAGGCAATTTTTTGGCGACACTGACACAAGAGGGTAAGTTAAGTTTCCTTTGTTTTGAACAGTAACAGGTCAGGGGAGAAGAAAACTTATAACACAGTAAATATTGAGAGGATAATTTATTGAAGATTGAAGTTTCAGCGGCGAGATATCAACCGGGTTATAACTAGGAAAGGTTTATAAAGCGCCGATGTGAACTTAGAGGGTTTATTCTCACAGGAGCGGACAGCACGTGCATGATTTCAAAGCGTGCTTTTGTGAGCTAGTACTAGTAAACCCTTGAAAAGCGTCACGCACCCTCTACTTTATATATTGGCCCGTCTTGAGATGACCTAACCACCAACTTAAATTACACACCGCAACAAATTTGCTCTTATTTCGGGAGGCTCCACTCGATAAAATGTTCACCATTCAATCAAGATGTTGTTAGTAAAAGCTGAATCGAGTATCGTAGCGTAGAAATTTATTGCGACGTTTTGACCTTTTTTTCTGCCCACACGACTGGGAAATTGGGTTAACCGGGAAAGGTTTATATGTCTACGCGGGTGTACAAAGAGAAGATATTGGCTGTTTGTACGTGTAGATTTGTAAGCGCTCGTTATGCCGTATAATTACCTGGGGACAGTCGACTGTATGACTCCAGATCATCAACTATCTGCAATATCAGCAGACAACATGACCACTTTCTATTATCTAACTTGAAGAGATAAGGTGACGAAACAAATTAGCTTCGGGGAAGAAACGCCTGTATGCGACCCCTTTGATCAAACGTCACGAAGAATTTGATTGCTTGTTGAATCGAAATACTGTAATCGGGACCCCCAGGAGACTTGAACTCTTAAAACTAAATGAAGTCAATGAATTATTGTCTCAAAAACTGACACATAGAGACCAGTTTGATATACATGAATTACGGGCGTGTAACACGGTGCTTTAATAAGCTTTGTGCCAGTGGCTGTACCGCTTCTTTTATACTCAGTACCAGAGACTCAGTACAGTACAGTTCTGCCCGCTTTGGTTAACAGTGCTCAATTATGAGTAATTATGTTGAATTTATTTGCATAAACTCGCAGATTTTTATCGGATGAGTTTGCAAGACTTAAAAACCGCTCACAAACATTGCACGCTTGGCTAGAGCTCTCTCTAAACAGAAAAGTTTCTTGTAGAGTGCTAGTATCGAAGTTAGAAAATATGTGAATTTTTTTTTCTTGTTTGACCAAAAACAGAAAGCTCAAAATTAACAGAGGTCTTGTTTTTCTGGCTGAAAAAATGTTTGAAATAAGATACAATACAACAGAGTAATTCAAAATGAAAGCGAAGCACATTGTTTAAGAAAACAAGTTCCCATTGTGGAGGTGACGAGAAAAAATGTAAATTGCTCGTAAGCGCTTTGTCTGTGTTTGTTGTTAATCAGCGTGAATCGAGTAAGCGTTAAAGTACAGAGGCAGGGTCAACTTCAAGCATAAATTATACTCGAGCTTGTCCTTCCGTCGAAAGAAAAACTGATTTTTTTGTCTTGGGTTTTAACAAAAAGCAATTTTTAGTAATATGCAACGGTTTCTCTGGCAGACGACACTGAGACGAGTTATCCTTTTTTTACAACTTCGCGTTTCCGGAATGGAACAATCACTTTCTCTCAAATCAAAGGTCATCAAAAATGATCGATTTTATTTCCTATTTCAACAAGACAATGAAGACACAATCAAAAACCATGAGTACTAAAATAAACCAAACCTAGAGTCAGATCCGAAGCAAAAAGTGCCTGTTGATATTTTAACTCCGTTCGGCTCGACGTTCATTTTTTGAACTAAATCAACCGTATCTACATGAACCAATGTATAACACAATCCATTTTTTTCCGGAGTTGTTGGGCATCAGTGCTAGCGTCGACCAGTGATGGAATTCATTAATTATAATTCTTCACATGATATCATGATATCATACCCTTGACAAGAACATGATCGTGAAATATGTCTTTTTGCCAACGTTTATAGCCAACCCATTCCTGTGAATTTTGTTCTGGTATTTCCGAGCGAGCAAGAAAGATTGAAAGAAGCTGTATTGAAATTTAGTCCTAACTTTCAAAAACGTATTTAATGCAACAAGAAACCATATCAGCAACGAGCTTTTCGTTTTTTTATGGATCTCATTTGGTCGGTTTTATTGTTTTTTATTTTATTTTTTTCACGAAACTTCTAGCAGACCTTATGACAATTATTGCCCGGTATGACGTTAATCTTCCGTCTTAGCAAATATTTTAACGAACAGGAATTTCCAGTCCGCTTTTCGTCTTCTTAGTCTTCTGGAGCACTCGACGAGAAAATTGTCAAAAGCCGCTTAAGCATCACGTCATATTATGAATCCATATCGTTAACTAACATAAACTGGAAGTATATTTCGTGCAATTCGATCTTTTGGTATAAAAACATGGATCACAAAAAATTAGCAAAATTTTACTACCTCGTAATTGCTTCAACCCTAAACCCTTCTTTTAATAACTGAATGGGAAAGAGAGATTTTCTAGAAAATTAAACTTACCATTATTAATTTCAGAAAGTTTCAGTTGATCAAATATCAGGAAATAATTCAAACTGAGGAAAGGAGGAGTTTTGCGTAATCTTTTTGCAACGACTGTATTTTCTGAAAACAAAGCGCGGCAAATAAAAATTGTCCCATGGTATTAGTATTAAGTAAGACCACAGTCATTTTCATTCGTTAAAATTGGTTCTCAGTATTTTATCATTAATAACATAATAATAGCGGTAAAAAGAACAGCGGTTAACACCACAAAAGCTTTTACGTGCTTTTTTCACATTTTTTTTCTTACAAAAATATATGTTCGTTGTGCGTATATCTCTAAACAGGTGTGACACTTACATGTCACTTGTTTCCGACGGAAACCGGAATGAGGTGTGTTCAACCACAACTTGCAAGCGAAATACGAGCATGAGTATGTTGTGCACTTGTTTACGATCTGTGGCGAAACAGCTTGAGAGTGTAAAACTGGAGACCGAGCGACTAAGTACTCTTAAGTGTTGACAGCAAAACAAGGAATTGTAAACAGCGTTTAAAAATAGCCAAATCGACATTTTTGAACAGAAAATTCCACGGACAGAACAGCGCGCGAAAATTTGGACAGAAACGAAAAGCGCGCGAAAATGCGGGTCGTTTAGCGTGTGTTGACCCCGTGTTGGCGTCTGAATGTGATTGGACACAAGATTGGCAAGAATACGTACGCACTATTGATTCTTATTGGTTTATAATATTACTATGTACGGTTGAACGGTATGCTTCAATACTTTATTTGAATTACAACAAGAAACGAAATCGTCAAATAATCGTAACGTTTCGACCAAGATCACAAAAACGTCTGTGGATATTCTGTGGATCAGACGAAGTCTTCCCAAAGTCCTTTAGGACGGCTTTTATGCGCTCAAACAAATTTGATTTAGCGTAAGTGTGTGACATGTTCTAGCGTCATGAAATAATCAATGCATGAAAATAAAACATAGAAAGGATTAAAGGATATCATACAATAGAAATGATATCTTATACCTTTAGATAGCTTTAATACCAAGAAAAGCTCATGTTGTTCTTCTCCTTTTCAATACGTGACGCTAGAATGAACAAAAAACAAAAGTCTGTTTCCTCTCTTGTCACGATACACGCTCACCTCTCGTATGCAGTCGACTTTTTGTTCTTTTTTTGGCATTTAAATTTGTTTACAACAACTGCAAAATTCCTTGTCTACAATAAATATAAATATCGTATTATATTAGTTTTTTAATTTGCTGTTATTTGTAAAAATGGGAATTATGAATCTCTGTACATAAGATTAGTTTCTCTTTAAGACAAAGCATAATGTCATCTTCACAAAAGGCCTTAGGAAAGACCATGGTTGTCAATACTCTTTTTCAGTTATGCCTTTGTCAAAAATATTTTATGTTTAAATTAAAAATGTTAATTCCCAAAATTTCCGAGACCTTGGCTAGCTTATCAGTTTGAATATTGGTAGAGATCACGAAACCCAGGTCTATCTCAGTAAAAAATCTGTTATACTGTAGAGAGATTATCCAAATGTCTTCCTTATGTCTGTAAAATGAGGGTAATTTATGACGTCAGTGTTTTCGTGAGCACGAAATTTGGAGCTGGTTGCGTGTGTAATTTTACCGCCATGCCATCGAACTGGGAGAGTGACCTGAGAAAACGGTGTGAAAGTTGTACAAATGTCCTCAAATCGCCGATATTCTCCGAGAGTCAAAAGAGTATGAGAAAACCAGAGATGCTTGTATTATTATAAGGTAAGATTTAAACTCAATTGAAAATATTTAATTGTTGCACGAGACATCTTTTTCAAGTTAAGTTTCCGAGAGAAAAAGATGGAGGGTTTCTTTCAACTGTAAAGAAAATTCTTAAATAATCTCGTGAACTTCTTTGAATCCACAATTTGAATCGGCATTTATTTATTTCAATATCCATGTGATATTTTTCTTTATTATAAACAGATTATTCAAATAATTTTTCGGTCAGTGTAAAATCGTTTATTTCTTGTGGCAGATTTTGCCGTTTAATTTGTCACACATAGCAGATGAAGTCACGCAAGAGAGAGATTTTTGCTTCACGCTTAAAACTAGTTTAAAGCGATCGGCATACGTTAAATTTTGAGTTTTTGTTAGCTGCACATAAGCTAACTCAGATTGATGTCGAGTTTTCTTGAAATTAGACACATGTGAGTGTATACTAAAAGCGAAAAGTGATACCATAATTCGAGTCCCATTTTCGAATTTCTTCGATGCTGGTGGTCATATAGAAACTTAATGGCACGCTTCTGGCCATAAAAACGAATCTCTAGACAACGCATTTGATTCTTTTTATGTAATGGAATGCATTCTCATTACTAGTATATATACACGGCGATTAAATCAATGGTTACTATAGCACGAGGTAATGATATGCTAAGAGGTGGTTTTATAATATCCTAAGCCACCCCACCGTCAAACCAACTTATGACGAATTTAGACCCAATACAACGCCAATACAAAAGATGTGCCATTTATAGACATCCGTGAGGTTTTATATATTTTCTGCGGACCTGACCACGATTTTTAATATAATAATTGAAGGTTTGGATGTTTGCAACATAATATTGCCTCTACTAGGAATCAATGTGTTTTTTGTTTCTGCGGTTTAATTCGATTTTCGCTTCCTTGCTCATAAAAGCAGAAGTACTCAAATATATCTGCGGCGAGAAGTGACTCCCAGACAGAGTAGCATTTGTTTTGACATATGTCGTTTAAGACTTTCGCTTATTGGTGACTTCCAGTAGGATTTTATCGCCTAAACGTTGAGGTAAGCAGATGAGATAAACTGAGCAGAAAGAATTGATAGACTAAGATTGCTTTAAATGATTATCAACGCGTTTGCCGTTCTTTTTTACTCAACGTGACACATTATTATAAAGTAACGCGGTTGAGTTTTTATGTATTAAGTCATTTCTCTATGGAGAAATTCAGTGAAAACTTGATGGTCCTTATATGTTGGCTTATAGCGATGTATAGATTTTTTTTACATACATACATACATAAACTTTATTTTATCTCGAAGAAGTTTGGAGCCACTGATCTCCAAATTATTCTAGTAATTTCAATGTTCGCTCGTGATTTAGATATTCATAAAAATTCGTGTCTTCCCTCACACAAAGCCGAGACAGTTTTATTCTGCATTGCAAACGGCTGCAGATATTTTTTCTAACGTAACCTCGGACACAAACGAGTATTTACTTTATCGATTTCTGGGCGAAGTTAGCTTACAAAAAAAAAATAATAACCGTTAACCTTAAGATAATATACTGGTCCGGGTTGTTCAAAGCCAGATTAGGCTAACCCAGGGTTAGAGTTTTGATTTCAGTTTTGTAACGTTTTGGTTAGGTAATCTGTTTATATTGTCTGTCCTTCAGTTTTGAACTGTAGTAATCCTAAACTACACCAAACGTTAGAGGTGAAAAACATATTTAAACAAGACAAAAAATATTGCTTCAGTTAACGTTTAATCTTAGGTTAACGTTGACCGGCTCTCTAACAACCCGGCCCTGATTTAAAAGTAGCAGTCATTAACTATATTAGGGACCTTTAGATCGGAGAACGAGGACGACTACGAGTACGAGTTTTCTGTTCTGAGCACGCGCACTTCGAAAAATGTCGACCCCGAAACCTTATGCGCATGCTCAGTATGGAAAACTCGTACTCGTAGTCGTCCTCGTCCTCCGATCTAAAGGTCCCTATTACCGTAAAAACGGAACATTAGATATTTAGAACTATGCTTTGCCACAAACTGAAGAGAGAAAAAAACACAGGAAATTAAAAAAAAAACTATAATTGGTAGGCTTCCTTGCCCAGATGCAAATGTGTAACAATACATCTCTTGTAGAAAAATGTGTGTAGTGACAATATATTAAACAGCATGCTGACTGTTTAGTCGTCACATTAAGTTTACAATACTCAACGTGCTCGGTATAAATAGCACTTCGCCGGACGCCGCCTTGCTAATTTCTGCGTTAAATACGCGATTGCCAAACTTGGGTATAATTTCCTACATTTTAGTTTTCCACTTACAAAAGGGCAAATCATACTCTCTTCTGATAGCTTTATCTTTGTTTGGGCACGCAATAAGACAACTTTGTACCTATCACCAACCAATCTCATAGCTGTAGCCCGCAAACCCCAAATTAATAATTAGTGGTCATGTGACGCGGTCCTGATCTATCAAAGTAAAGGGTAAAGGGCAGCGCATTTGACTGGTTTGTAACATTTCTTCTCGACTAAATGCAGGCGCGGATCCAGGGGAAGTGAAATATGTGAATTTTCACCCTCCCCCCCCCCCCCCTTTTTCTGAGCCCCCGTCTTTCTTTTTTTTTTTGTCTTATCCCTCAAATATTGAAATAATATTTGATTTCTCTGACATTATTTCAAAAATTCACCCCCCATTTCAAAATCCTGGATCCGCCCTTGAAATGTGGCCATCTAGTTCGTAATCTCTCTCAATTTTTCCCACAGTTAACCACGTGTGCTCTCTTTTTAGCTTAGTAATACATATTTGGTTTTCTTTATTCATCGATGACAGTAAAGCGAAAGCTGAATTCCGTTTTTACATAGAACAATACCTTAATGAAGCACTTAAGGCTTTCCGGTTTAAAAGAAGAAAGGTCAAACGTGTAATACGTGTAGCTTAGTAATCGAATTCTTTTGCGGCAAAAATTCAGCAAGAACAATCCGAAAACGAATTACCAAGTAAATTGAGAGAATCCTTCAATCCAACGTCACGATTTCCTTTAAGTTCTAATTTCGCTTCAAACAGGGAAGAACAAGTAATTCCATGAAGTATTCAAGATTCCATTACCTATAAACAGCCTTTGCATGGCATATTTAGCTTGTCCCTTTCTCGAGATCGACACGTGAATTCTCTACACTGATTGTAACACATTTGGAAAGTTTGTTCTGAGAATTTACTGTGAGGAGTAAATAGATGTAAATCACACGTTGAAGCCATGTGACGTCACGTTGGGTCATGTCCGGTAAACGTACACCCCCACATTGACAAATAATAATAATAATAATAATAATAATAATAATAATAATAATAATAATAATAATGATGATTTTTTAATTTTTTTAAAAAACAAGTAACTTTAATAATGAAAATAATAATAACAATAATTAATAATAATAATAATATTTAAAATAATAAAACACCAAAACTTTATTAAGAAATTCCAAGAAGAATCTTAAATTTAAAATAATAATAATCATACAATAATAATAATAATAATAATAATAATAACAATAATAAGAATAACAACAATAACAATAATAGTAATAGTAATAATATAATAATAATAATAATAATAATAACAACATAATAACTTGATTGAAAATATAAAACAAACAGCGGCGATAAACATATTAACAACTTTCATTTTATAACTTTGACGTTTCGTATGCTAGTCAACATACATTTTCAAAAGTATAACCGTTACAAGTTTTTTGGAAAACCAAGAGTTTATATAACATAATAACTGTTATGCGTTTTGAAACATCAATAGGACTGCCGTGAAAAGTTTCTACATTAACATTATCATCATCATCATCTTCATATTTACACCACCTCCGCCTCCACCACCACCACCACCACCACCACCACCACCACCATCATCATCATCATCATCATCGTCGTCGTCGTCGTCGTCGTCATCATTATCATCATATACTGCAAAATTATTTTAATACTTTCACTCCCCCTAAAAGTAAAATCTGCTCCCAACCTACATTAGTCGCAAACAAATTTCGGACTTTAAAGTTTAGGACGTTTTATTTCGACAGTTAATTTCGGACACTTTTTAAATCGTATGGAACAAATTTCAGACAAAGATTTCGGACCCTTTGCCGAACATAGCTTAAGCAAATTTCCTCCAACAAAACACGAATTAGACTAAAGCAACATCTGTGAAAATAAAAGTTTTACTGCAACATGAAGTTTTTAGTTTTAATGTCTGCTTAAACATTTTCGTACATAGTGTGGCCATTTAAACTGGAAAGAATTAATTTCCAATAATTTATTAAGAAGTTTTAAATTGCAGACTCGCTATTACTACATCCATTATCTGAATATATGAATGAGTGTTCTATAGCAAAAGTGATTGAACGAGTATTTTAGAATCTTCAAAACTCACGAGAAGAAACATTTGACAATTATGGTGAAAAATATTTAAAATATTTTCGAATTCCGTGAATAGATCTACAAACCACAACAGCGTTCATTAAAGCAGTCTGGAAGCTTCACAATTAAAGAAGTGGAAAGGTCATCTAGGAGTAATTTAAGGATATATATGGCACACTGTTCAATTGTAGAATTCCATACAATTTTGTCTGAATTTCGTGTTCAGCGCGATTATCCCGATTAAAGTGTGTTTACATACGCTAACTTGAAATACATTAGCGGTTTAATAACATTAGACGTGATAAACAATGACAACTAGACTCAGTGACGGAGAACTGACTTCTTTGGGGAAAAGACGCGTCTGGTCAAGCCACAAAATTATAGGACACTCCATAAAAAATTAGATTATCCAATCACATTGTGGTGTTCTGTTTTTGCAAAGGAAAGACTCGATTTCAACGGCAACATGCCAGAAACTTCCTACTGTTAGACGCCATCCAAAGTAAACATTCCTCAAGAGCCAGCTATTCTCTTTTCGTTTTAACAGCGTTAAAGTGATCGTTGTTGATTTGAATGATGTGAGCTTTTGTGGCCATGTGACTAATAATAGGTGTTTGATACGACAGAAGTTTAAAAGGTGGACGACCCATTAATTACGAAACAAGACACTACGGAAATTGAACAGAGTCACTGGCAATTAAATGGGCTCCGTGTTTCCTCAAACTCAATGAATAGAATTCAATTTGCGACTGACCCAGAAAAGGATGTAATTATGACAAGCTAAGGTTACCATTACACTTATCGGAATGTGCAAGGCCAAAGTTTTCTGCATTTATTTCTTCTGCGCAAAAAAAAAAACTGAACGGAGCACGGACGGTTTCTGTTAATTTACATCTGCTCTTGTTTACATTCAATACACTTGATGCTTTTGGAGAAAGTTAGAAGAGAGAGTGATTAAACTTTTCTAACCAACGAAGAAGAAAATTTACGACAGGGTGAGTGATTTTTGAGAGAAAATTATTCCTGCATGGATAAAAAAAATATATGAAAGAAACTTTCACAGAGAAAAGTGAAATGATCTAGTGTCTTTTAACCTTGTTGACACGAACGTGAAAGATAGGCATTGAAGGGGTTGGTAAGTTTAATTTTATCTGATTTTTTCTCTGGGTGTATTCCAAAGTGTAAGCAATTAGATGAAAGTAATCTTGCAAAAGCGTGCATGTTTTATACACAAGGTGAATATTTTAATTGTCTCATAACCTTACAATGTAGTGCACCGTGCTTTTGCGGCTGACATGTGATTTATAAAACGTTCGATCAGTCAGTAATCGCTTTTCAGTGAATACGTGGTTATCCAGAACAGGATGTATTGTTTTATCTTATCCCTCTTGATTCCCGATGTGGTGCCAGGTGCTTTTGCGTGCGACTAACTAAGCTCTAATCATTTTATTGTTTTGTTGATGAGCTTAAACTGTTCATTGGGTCAAATCGCACAAGGTTAAGTCTGTTAGTAGTCAGATGAAATCAGAGCGAGCATTACTTACTCATGCGATATTGTTTAGTAAGCTGTAACAAGTGGTTATACCTTCTGGGTATCCGGATAAGATCCTGATGTGTGGCCATCTAGGCACTGAACAGTAATGTAGTACAGGACTCTGTACAAGGTGGCTCTAACTTTAAGGCCCCAGTGTCTCACCACTCTAACAAGCTATTTAGCAGTACTTGAATCATGTGGTACTGTTATTATGCTCTAAAAGCTGGTTCTAACTCTTGATAGGGTTTGTGGATGACACCCTAGTGCGTGTCCATTCAAATGAAAGCTATTGAGCAGTACTTTCATGTGGAACTGTTTATTATGCTGTACAAGGTGGTTCTAACTTTTAAGTCTGTGGTTGAAACTCTAGTGTCTGACCATTCAAAAGAATGCTATTGAGCAACACTTTCATGTGGTACTGTTTTCCCGGGGGAGGGACTTCACATGAAAGAGTGGGGGATGCTAGTCGGAAATTCTGAATTAAGACCCTAAAGGAAACCAATCATGGCATGGCAGCATCCCTATCCCTTTCATATACGAGGGCCCGACCCCCCCCCCCCCCCTCCCCCCTGGACTGTTTTATGCAGTGCAAGGTGGTTCTAACTTTTATATCTGTGGATAAAACCCTAGTGTGTGACCATTTAAATGAAAGCTATTGAGCAGTACTTTCATGTGGCGCTGTTTATTGTGCTGTACAAGGCGGTTCTAACTTTTAAGTCTGTGGATGAAACCCGTGTGTGACCATTTAAATGAAAGCTATTGAGCAGCACTTTCATGTGGTACTGTTTATTGTGCTGTACAAGGTGATTCTAACTTTTAAGTCTGTGGATGAAACCCTCGTGCGTGTGACCATTTAAATGAAAGCTATTGAGCACTACTTTCATGTTGTATTGCAAGATTATTTGATTAACTTTCAGTACCAAAACGTTGTGGAAGAAGTTCCTTGTAAGTGAACCTGATTCAAAAGAAGTCATTTAATCTGATTTCGAGTTCATTATGCTGTGAAGTAATCATAGCAAGCGAGAAAGTTATCCATACAGTGGTTGAAATAATTGTTGAAACGAGATAAATCTGCCATCTTTACAGTTCCTGAATGGTATTTACATGAAAGCCGTTGATAAGTTTCGTGTTTTGGTATTTGTTATTCAGCTGATGTTGCCGAAGGTGTTCCGCCACTTTGGATGGGCAGACTTCAAGTATTTATGATAGTTCGAAGCTGTCAGCGAGTATTGTCAAAAATGCAACACAGGAAATGTTTAAACACCATTACCTATTTCAGGAAGCTATCACACCAAATCATTCTAGACATTTAACCAAACAACAATTAAAATTTTTGAAAATTTCTGAGTCCAATCTATCGTTAGATTTGAAAACGCCCAAGGTTTATGTTTCCGAAGTTTGTTAAAAGCTTCTTTACAATTGTTAATCGTCTTCGCTTACTGTTTCCTGTCTTTTTCCGAGCACTGTTTTGCGGACAAAACTGCAATGCTGTCAGGCTTCCTGTTCTCTAGCTTTGTCTTCTATTCGTTCACAAGCTGCACACAGACTACATCTCTGTGAAAACTGATCACATGCTAAAATTAACATGAAGCTTCAAAAGCAAAATACAACCAGAAAAGTCAAACCTTTACTTCAAACGACATTGAATAATAAAAATTGCTTGTATCATGGTTTAGACGAAAGACGAGTGCATTCTTGCGGTTGTTTCAACCTAGGCGTCATTTCCTTTCCCAGATGACACCGACTGCGAGGTGAAGTTTACCTACCAATTTGTCTCGCAATGTTATTAGTCGCGGTTTGAAAGATCCGGGTTGTCTATCCTCCAACATGTAACATGCAATGTACTCATTGAAGAAGAGATAAAATAATTAATCAGTTTGCAGTAGTCAGTTCATTAGTACAACTTTGTTGCATATTATCATACAAGTAGGCAATGAATTGGAAGCACAAGATTATCAGTTGTCGCGTTTTATATAGATAAACCTGCAGACCGTTTTGCGTCTTTTGGTATTGACCCTTTGAGCTGGTGCAAACTGACCCACATGTGTAGGGCGTAGGTCGCATTTTTTTAAAAAAAAAAAAAAAAAAAGAACGTCGAGGGCGACAAAGGCCGACATTTTACACGATTACCAGCACTGCTCGCAGCTGTCACTACTAGTATACCGTTCGCAGTTGTCTAGATCCGTTCGGAACGCCAATAGCCCTGAAAATGCGCTCACAGGCTAAATATGCAATGACATCGTCTAATTCCAAATGGAAATCCCAAAATTAGAAGTCGTCGTCCACGTACCTTAGACGAAGCAGAATTTGGTCATTTCACATTGTTGTTTTGCAGAGGACGGCAAAGAAGTGTACAAAGAATTATAACGCACATGCACAGCTATTGTTCTGCTCATTAAACCTTTTTTTAGGCGACGTTCTCGTTCCTGTTGTCGTCGTGGTTTGCTTAAGCTAAAGAAGTTACTCGTGCACAGAAAACATTCTGAAAACGTGCCAGGACTGATCGCAAACTTTAGCTAAAAACTTCATTACTTAGTCACTAGGTTAGGCCGGTTCGCGAGGTGCAGGGTCAGTTTGTGAAAAATTGCTTTGCAGTAAAATCGCCAAACCGAAATTAAAACGGTTCGCAAACGGGAACCGCAGCGGAGTGGCGATGTGGCGGGTATGCATGGCGAAGATGCACTTTTTGTTTTCTAGTTGTCAGAAATCTGCACACAAATAAAGGAATAAGCCATCTCCAGATATAAAACTTCGTTCTTGAATCTACATTTTAACATGGGTGGTCCCCTGTGGAAGGCCAAGTTTTGATGACGCGAGCCTAACATTTGAATTTAAAAAAAAAACGAGCTCGTAGATATTCAGTATTTCTACATACCGTGAGTGAAAAAAATTGTGAGATCCTAGACTTAAAATTACATGCAATAGTGGAAGCTTGAATTGCTGACCGTGCAAATAAAGTTGTTTTAACACACGAAGAAGGCCGCGGAGATTCTGGCTCAACCAGAGGCCACCCATATATAACAACCGTAAATGCAATATCATTGGTATTGCCTACAGATATTGCTGATGTTGCCTAAGTGTTTGCCGCAGCTGCAATGAAGTCTCTGACCTTATATCTCTCTGAGTGAAAGAAATTTTCCAGGGTGTGGGGGGTCTTCTCCATTAAACAATTAGATTATGAGCTCGAGATTTCTGTCGCCCGAGTCAACTATCACGCATAGAAATCGAGAGCGAATAATCGAATTGTTTTAATATAATTCTACTAGTCGTTCAGATCTTAACCGATCTAAATCCTCTTAACAAACACTTCGAGAACGCAAAGAATCGGCCACAATTTTGTTAACAAGCGGACACTGCTACGCTACTCACTATCAAGCACAGAATAGATAATGAGTAGTGTAGCCAATCAGAGAAGGGTATTCGTGTAGAATGATCACAGTGTACAACACTTCCTTGAAAAAATGTCACCGCATACAAAACAGAGTTTCGTGATAGAAAAGACAACTCGGAAACTCTAAGAACACTTATAGTTGGCCGGGCTTTAACCACAAGATACGAGCAGTCCACTTGATTTCAATTAGCTCTCACTCTCAGTCCCTTGCGTGTTTCACGGTTGTTTTTTTTATCAAGTTTTTTCGCGAAGTCGCCACTGAGACTGTGGTACTGTAATGTCTGCTCGAACTAATACGAAGCTTGGCCACAAAAGCAGAAAAGGGCACAGACAGTTTTTTCGAGCTGTCTACTGCTATTATCCAGTTTTCAAGCATTATTAATTAATAAACTCCTTTCTTCCTGTCCTCTCCCTTTCTACGTGTATGAAGACTTCAATCAGGCAGTGCGTGCGATACAAGGCGCTGTACTTTTCATGGGACGTGCTTAATGACGTAAATCTTTTTTTGCCAAGGAAAGAATGTCTCAGAGCAGAAAGCAGCACTACAATGCTGGCTTGGAAACTAGGTTGCTTTCGGGATTTTTCTTGATTTACAGCTTTCTTAAAGCTTTTTTTTACTTTGGTACCTTATCGGCACCGAGAAACGAGGGCTTAGGATCTAGTTACGGAAGGAATGTCAGCAAATCTCGTACATGCAGTAAAGTCCTGTGGAGAGTTGAAGTGTGTTCTTGTTACAAAACTGGCCGATACCTTTGATAATTTCCAGAACATGTGCATTTTTGTTATTTCCAGTGCGTTTTAGACCTTAGAGAACAAATTTTGTATCAGATTCTTAAGCTATTCCCGATCACTTCGTTGCCTGCAAGAAAATCTAGTTGATCATGTACTGATTGAGGTAGCACTGTCCTGTATGTAGACAAACCAAATTAAATTGGTTTTTCGGGATTTTGTCAATTTTTACTGGAATACAATAACTTTTCCTTTGATATATGGTTAACTAGCTATGAGCTGGGAGTTTAAAATTTTGATGCTCTTGTGAATTAAAACTGATTTTGTTTACAATAGTTTCCGCGAGCAGAACACTGCACCACTGAAAATGGAGAATTCGTCAGGAGACCAACAGCTAACCAACATTTTCCTCTATATGTATTTCAACTTTTTAAAAGGAATTCTCGCTGCCAGCCAAACAGAGAATTATGAAATTCACCCATTGTGGAATAGCACTTTGGTCTACATTATAATTCTCAAAACTATAAAATTCCAAGAATTGTTGGAACATGGGAACGTAAATGGTGGACGTGAGTAATGGGGATTTGTAATCATTTGCGTGTATAAAGCGATAGAAATTCTCGGCATTACAACACCAGTGCCGGACATATAAAGTCTTAGTCATCCGGATTGAAAAATTCAATGCGATCAAGTTAGAAAATCTGTTATAGATACGTTCAAGTTACCCGCTACCGACCATTAGGGACAGACAACAACTGCGCAATTCCTTTGCGCAATTCCCAGTCGTCTGTGATTGGCTCGTCGATGAAGACACAGTTAACCGCAAAACGTAGTCGACGGCGCAATATTGACGCTTTGTTCATGAAAGGAGAGTTTTTTGATAAAATGATTCCATTTTTAATTCGTTTGTTTGCTGGTCGGATGGTTAGCTGTTGTTGTTTGTTGCGGTAGACTTTTAACTCCCACAGTTTGTTCAGTTCAAGTGGAATCAACTCGGTGGGTATATTATAAGCCATATGTTTGTCAGAAAATTCTAGATACAGAGGCGTTGAGTTTCGTGTTGCGTGCATTGTCAAAGTTTAGATATTATATTATTAGCCTAGTCTGCCATTAATATCAGAGCATTAATAAGCTCGCGTTCTTAGCAAATCAGCTTATTGAAAGTCGTCGGCTTACACTGTTAGGGAACCAAGTAGAAATCTGGTACACTGTATATTGTCGCTAACATTAGAGTAAAATTGTTTTGGCTTGAATATAAACATTACTGCCACAGCCTAACACAACGAAGCAAGATTAAAACTATTGTATTACATAAATAAGGAAATTTCGCCGAGTACATGACGGTTTGTTTTTTAAAGGGGTAACTTATTGATCATATCTTATCTTGTTTTACTATCTTATAGAGAGATTTAAATTACGGTATATTTATATATATATCTGTGTTCAAATGGGTTCTATATTTTATTTTAAGACGTGGTTGGATCACGACCGACGAATTTGGGGGAAGTAGGGAAGAGATTTCATATCCCACCCAAAGGGTTAAAAACCAAAGTTACAAAACTCCATTTCCGATTGTCAGAACAACTCAACAAACTGAAACCTTTGTTTTTCAAACGAATGTCACAATACAAAAATCTTTTGGCGACATAATTTTTCTCTTGTTCGCCCAGAATTCACTGGCTTGTTTGACACCAGGAACACATGATGGCCATTATGTTAACTACATCTAAAGCAGATTTTCTTGCTAATAAACTAAAAGCTAAAGAGATAAGCTCTATAAACCGCAAATACTTTTTCAGTTGTTTTCAAAATACCATTTTAGAGGTTAGCGCCTTACTGCCAAATTACCTGACAAACGAAAAAATCATATCGGTTTACTCAATGTTCGCTTTAATTCGAGGGCGTTTGCAAGTTTAAACTTAATTCGCGCGCATGCATGTAAGGCTGCTAATTGGCAATTGAAGCGAATTGGCTCATTCTTGAAATCGCTGCACAGCTATTTAAGGACCTCTGCCTAAATATTCGCACAGGTAACTTCTATCACTCCACATCAGGCTTTCAGGATGATTTGAATTTAGTTTGTTGTCGAACTGAACGATTTTTGAGAGAGAATATAAATGTAAACATCGCGTCTTTGATAACGCGTGTAGCAAAAGAAGGAACAAGAAAACAGAACTGGTAATACGTGTTGTGTATCTAGCAGGAACTTTTTGCTAACCACTAAAGACAACGCCTCAGGTAAGTTACGGATATCCAACTGTCTTTTCTAACCTGACCAGGTTCCTTGACATTATAAAGACCGAATACAGCAAGATACTGTTATGACTTTGGGAGCGATGTTAATAGAGTTATCTCGTACCAAATGGATCAGGATTCCGCATGATTAGAAAGATTAGAGCTTTGATTTTCTGCATCTTTTGAAGTTAGAACCAAATGCGCGGTATTTTTTAAGCACACATCGATGAAGAAGAGGATGAAATTAATAGGAAGTGGAATTTAAGGAATATTAAAAGAGTTTAAGGCATGTGATATTCGTAGCAGAAATGTATACCACCGTTTCGTTTACAGCAATGAAAGATGAATATTTTACGATGTCTGTTAAGTGTTTGTTTTAAAGGGCTTTTACGGCGCAGAGAGCGCACGCTACCAAACTTCTTTTAATTCCTCGGACATGTAATCAAAATTCAAATTCTCCACAAAATAAACGGTACGCAATCAAGCACGCTGGGTAATGAGAATACAGAGAATATCATCAAGGAGAAGTAACTTAAGTGATAGATGATACAATTCTCCCAACTCGTGATACAAAGAATGTATGGACACATGTAATGAGAACTTAAATGTTGGGAAAAACCTGACCAGGAAACAAACGTGAATTGTATTTCTTTAATGGTTCCAAGCCAAATAGACAACAAAACGTTTTTCAGCGGACCAGGGGATGGCAAAACAAGATATCTAAAAGTCACGCACGAATCTCGAAATATTAAAGCAAAGTGTGTTTTGTTTTATGACTGTACTACGTTATCTCAATATCGGACGTGCTGTTAAATAGAACCTAAACTGTCAATAGCGAAACCGCATCGTCTATTTGAGCTCAATGGCTGAGAGTTTTTCACTGAACTGCTTGCTTCTTCGGTGCAAACAAAACATAATTTTTCGGCTATGGCGGCAACAATAAGTAATTCGATTTTATTTTGGTAAGAATAATGACCTTTGCGCAAATCGGCTTTTTTGTCACTTCGAAGACACAAAATCTGCGGTCGTTTTACAAAGAAATTTTTCGCGCCTTGCCGCGCTCGCCGATGTGAATTCTTAAAATGTTTCGCTTTGTTTAAACGACTGGAGAAAAGGGCCTTCTTAGATGATTAGTAGGTAAAACACATGGCCATTAAACAGTTATGAAGGAAAGACAACATTTCTAAGGCGATGAGCTCAAACATAATCCCTGGAGCAATCGAGAAGGCTTTTAAAGTATTCTATGGATGACAAATCCGCTAACAGTTTTGCTGTACAATATAGTGATGGCCACGTGGAAAATTTGCGCGTATTCAGTTTTTCAGCCGACGAACCGTAATACATAATTTTTTCTCCAAACTCTCTGTAAAATTATCTACTTTCTTTTCAGCAAGATGCAAAGCTAAAGATGGTCAATACGCGGTGCGAACTGAACGGTCATGTTTTGTAGGAAATCGATATATGGCAAATTGTTTCCGGTATCGTTTGACGAAAGGAATGACTGCGACAACTGAGAGATTGTGTCTAAAGGCTCGTGATGCGAAACACTGATGTCCAAGCTAAAAGGTCAGATCGGAAATAGAAACTGAAGATATACTTCTTGCACCTTATGCGCAAGCTTACAACAATATTGCTACCACTTTTCCTCTTTTAAAACTGAAACTTCGGCCATGCTATATTTTAATGTGTATTTCATTCATATAAACGCATTTTAAATCGATTTCATCTGTGGCTAATTTCATCATACCGAGGTATTTTTAAACAGTTAACTTGAGAGCTTATTCTCCCGCTCCACGACCTTAATATTTTCGTTCTTGAGCATGTGTTGTTGATGTAAGTTTAGCAGCTTTCATTGTAGAATTCCAAGATCGCATTGATGTTTCAATTAGAAGGGTTTCCGTCGTTGAAGGATTTGCGATAAACAAAAACAACTTTTTTAGTTTTCTGGCCAATTGATATTTACATCCATAAAAGGCCGGGTATTAATTTTCGGGTTTCTCTCGTTTTCAAAAAGAATTTGATTCGTTTTGAAAGTGCATTAAAGCTCTGGTTTACTGATTAGTAGAGAGCGATTAAAATATTCCTGATCGAATAACAAGTGATATGAATTCACAATATTGAACTTATTATTAAAACCCTGTAAGATGTTATTAAACCATCAAATTATAATCGTCCTAGTTATTTTGTAAGCAATGCGCAGCATTTAAACGTGACTGGAACTGATATGTCTATTATCAGAGGTTTTGGGGAATTGCGACCTGATGCAGACTTCAGACTGTGTGATATTTGCCGTATCTACCTCGAGCACCAGTTTTCGGTGTTCATTGATCAATCAGTTTGATATAAAAATTTACCTTTATTTGCGGTCAGTAGAAAGCGAGAACCGATAACAGGATTTTTTCTGCGTTGCGCAATTCTGTTGATGACACTGTTGTTGTCTCGAACATGTGACACTCTCGATTGCCTGGACGCAAAACTGGCGAGTTGATTTGTTTTCATTGTGTTGCGGGAATTAATTCAATGTTTTTTATGACAGTCTTTTCAGCGCTGGAGCGAGGGAGGGCAATGCAAAGCGGCTGCAATGACATCATTAGCCTCATCAATCTCCGGCGTAAAATGAAATGAAGCACTGACCTGTAGGGCTTAGTAGCGTCAAAGGGTATATAAACAATTCTGTAGTAACTCTGTGCGCGCAACATTTAACCAGTGCAAAACTTGGATTCCGAAGCTCCTTTTCTGAAGTCATTTGTCCCCAGCCAGGTTGTAAGCCTTGTAACGGCTGTGCGCTTAATAAGGACCCTCTTGTGACCTAATGATTTTCCTGACACTAATAGCAATTTCTAGTTACAACTCACCCACAGCGAGGGAGCAGCAAATTATCGAATCAGGAAAACCGCAGCAAACCGTGGCCTGTTTCCTTCTCGTATCTTGTACAGTAAAGAAAACGAAATGCGTAGTTTTGTGATGTAGAAACTATTTTCTTTCTCACCAGGTAATTTGTGTCAACGCGAATAACATCGCTATCGACAAGCTGGCTTGTGATTGGTCGGTTTTATCCTCTCCGTGGGCGTTCCTAGAAGTCCTGTAGCTGTCTAACAAAACACTTCATTGAAAGTCACTGCAACGCGGCTCCAGCGCTAGAAATCACCGAAAACCTGTACTATGAAGACACTATCCACTGCTGTATTTATAATTATTTTGATTCACCAAATTTGCGCAGCGACGGACAAGAAACCCTCGGAAGGTGAGTGGCAATTCTCCATTTAAAGCCGTCTTAGCATTCAACACTGCCGCGTGTATGTTAATGTTTTCTAATTGCGACTTCTCCGGTCTTCCCCTGATTCAGGTCGCGCGCACGGCTCTAGTCTCCCGAACAACAATGGACGCATTGAATACGAGATAACGTTAGTGGAGCGGGTAAACCGCAATGGAAGAAGACACTCGCCTCATAAACATTTTATAAAATACGAACACAGTGGTCTAAGGACAGGTACAGTTTACTATAGACTCACCGCGTTTGGGCGCACTTTTCAATTTCGTTTGGAGCAGGATGATAGCTTTGTATCGCCTATGCTTACTGTAGAACATGTTTATAGCGACACGCGCCGTCTACCCTTCGCTGGGGACTTGCAGCATTGCTTCTACCGTGGGGAAATCTTAGGTGATCCCAACTCCACTGCCGTGTTTAATTTATGCAACGGGCTGGTAAGTTCTGTATTTTACCTTTAGTGGTATTTTGTGTGTGTTTCTTAAGTTGCGCGGCGCATTGCAGAACGCTTACTGTAGCGCCGCGCTGTATTACGCTCTAGACGGCGGTGAGCTTCGTCCGCAATTTTAACTCCATTTAGACTCAGTTCGTATTATCCATCCGCATGTGATGAAAACATTTGGAAAAATTATCATTTGAGACTATGGCGGTATATTGTATTTATTTACTCAATTAACGATGCCTGGCCGATCGTCCATTACCCAGCGGCCTCACTGACAAGTGACCGCGAATTGAATAGTCTGAGCCAAAGCTATTTACTAGGAAGATTTTCGACTTATCAAACAGGCGCTTAGCCAGAATTTAGCCGCGCCGCCCATCAGTGCTCTCCAAGAAGAATTCTTGAAAGAGGCTGGGAATTGTTTGTGGTTCCCATTTCGGATTTTTTTGGGTTTTTCATTTAACCGGAAGCGCTATGATGTGGTAAATGACCCCCTGGTAATCAATACGAAGGGGTTTTAGCGCCTCACGCACTTCGTGTCTCGCGGCCCATCTCGATACGCTTTCAGGAAAAAACAGTCCTTAAGTTTTTTTTTCCAGTGTTTGAGCCACAACTTCTGCTATTTAATTTAGAAATGTAATTAGCTTATTTAAGTTCGAGTAGCTACTTCCTATACGATAAATAGTTATAATAAACTACGCGGTGAACGCAAGAAACCGGACAAAATCTCACAATTCACCACACACTTTTATCATTTTAATTTATGCGCGCGTTTTTTCTTTCTTATAACGCCTCTCCGATTTGTGCGCAATTGATTATTTTCTTTCTTTCAGCGAGGTTCTTTCGTCTCAAACGACGAACGCTATTTTGTTGAGCCAGCCAACGACGGAAAGATGAACACAAGCGCACATTTCAGGAAATTCCATCTCTTGTTTCGCCAAGCTACCGTGAGAGAAGGCTTTAGTAACGCGCCGTCGACTTGTGGCCTTGTGGGTAAGTTAACTTTGAAAATTAGACCTGCGTGCTTAGCCAAACGAGCCAAACCTATGTTCTGTTTTTGTTGTTACCGTCATATTTCCCGGATCCAAGAGGCTTATCTTTTTTGGCGAAACCCTATTTTCCTTATCTACATCAATGATAGACATGACAATGCCCTACTTCACGTTGTCTTGAATCATGCGCCATATCAGATGGGTTTCCTCACTCCAGGCTCGATCTCAGCTAAAACAAATAAATATCATCTCAACCTGGGCTTGATAACCTGACAAAGAAAGAATCACAAATTGTTCAAATTGCGCGCAGCCTTTCGCGTGGAAACGCGTCCTTGGATTATATCTGTTACACCATGGGTGCACAAAACTGCCAGTGAAGGAAAGCACGAGTGACTTGAATGAAATTCCTTTACGTATCACCCCGCAAAACGATTTGTTGACCCCAGATACACTTCTACCTTGTGCGTGCCAGCGCGGGAACGCCGCAGAAATGTACCTGATATCAATCCTCTTATCGCGACACCATCACGTTGCGCGCGCGAGAAAAGCTCGTCCGAGAAATTTATGACGCAAACGTGATAGGGTTCAGTAAGCATTCCAATTTTAATCTGATATGATCAACAAACTAACATTTTTCAGTTTACTTTGTCTCTGATTGTCTGAAACCATTTTTGCGGATTTTATCTAGTTAGTGGGTCCTCTGCTAGGTCGCAAAGTCCTTTTAACCCCACGTTGCACTAAAAAAAAACACGTTATTTTCGATTAGGAATGGCTCGTAAATTAAATAAGAAATTGCTATCACTTGTTTTCACCACGTGCTTAATTACCAGTTACTAAAAACATGAAATAGCGACGAGGTCTGCAACATCTACCTGTCACACTTGCATGAGGTCAACAGCTAATGACGGAGGTTATAGATTCTTTAGATTTTGTAAATACCAACTTGTTCCAAAAACACGGTTTTTTTCTTCACATTTTGCCCCGTTGGCTCAAACGCGCTCGTTGATTGCTGGATTTTGCTACCACATTTTTCCAGAGAGAGAGAATGCAAGATGAAAAGACGAGATTCTTCTGTGAGAGAAAAGAATTTTACACCCTTAAGAGTCGTTCTGCAGATTGGTCCTTTCTTGGTGCTCACACAGCATGATGGCCATTGAAGCACTTTACAAATCATTTCAGTTTAACTTTTCGACAGAGCAGAAAACTGAAGACACTGAATCACAATCGAAGATTTTTCTAGAAAGGTATCTTGTTCCTTGTGCGTGGCTGCCATAGAACATCAGGCGTACGCGAAATAAACCTGCGTAACATTGATCGTGATCGATTTTAAATGACAGCGATCAGTTGCATGATTACAATCGAGTTCGTCTTTAACTCCGTGACCCCTCATCACGCACCGTCACGCGACGGATTTTTCCACCAGACGATTCCTCAAGCACTGTAGAAACGTAAGCGCTCTTGGAAGTGAAAGTGCTCATTATGACATGACACTTTAGGAGTTTTAACCTATTACCCGACTCTTTCCTCTAAGTGGTATCTTAGACACTCGATATTCCTCACTTATGCCCGCATAAACAGTCTCTAACTTTCACTGGGTCCGCCCTTGACATTGTTGCGCGCAAAATCACACACAACATTTGTGAAGTATGATGGTTGAGTTAAACCAGGGATAAAAAAACACAATGCAATTTTCTTGCAAATAATGGTGCACCATGTGCTGGGCTGCGTTCCATTCTCTTACTATCGTTTCAGTATTAAATACTCGTGAGTGCTGATTGTGTTTAGGCGCGGACCGGGGCCTCACGGTTAGTGCGTTCGCCTCTGGCTCGTGCCGTCCTGGTTCGAGCCCTAACCCTTAGCATCCCAGGTGTACAAATGGGTACCGACGAATTCAAAACTTATCTTTCTCGACGTAAATTCGACTGCGCTTTGTCCGTCTCTAATGATGCAAATGGCGGATTTATTCTTATTCCGCGTCGCAGACGAAAAATCTTTTCCCTTTAGACATCATGTTTATGATATTGTTTCAAGTTGAACAGTTGTCCACGGCTTGAACTTAATCATCCCTGATGTTCATGTCTAATTTTGAAACTTAAAGTGACTCCATTATCCTAACTTACAAGCTGCATCAAACTCTGTCAAAATTGTTTCAAGTTTCCTAGGCAATTGTCCAACGCTCATGCACAGTGCGGAGAAACGCGCTTTAAGAATCGAGTATCTTGCCAAAACGGTACGTAGAAACTAAACCAGACTGCCACCTGTAATCTGTCCTTTCATACGCCAGACTAGACCGGGGAAAAGAACACATAACCAGTTAGACTGCAAGCGTGACTGCGACAGTGACGTGAGATCGTGACTGTGAACGTGACATGCGAGCGGCGATCGGCGATGCCGCGAGCCGCTAGTGAGCTAGTACGGCAGTCACTCTCGAGCGCTTACCTGTTTTGCGTTCTTCCCCACGAAAAGAGACACTGCCTGCAGTTTACTCATAAGTTCGCAGTAGTTTTTTAACGTTATATTTGTTTCAAATCCTCATTGTTTAGACACCAACAAACCTCTGCAGTTGTTACGTGGCCTTACGCCACCCTCTTCCAACGAGACCAGTTCAAGAAGACGGCGAAAAAGAAACGTCCATGACAATTTTGTTGAAACTTTAGTGGTCGCTGACAAGACAATGGTGGATGCGTTCGACAACAAGGCCGATTTACAAAGCTATATCATTACTCTTATGGGAGTGGTAAGTAACGCAACCTCAGATTCAGTTATAGTTTGCTTTACCATCTGTTATTTGGGTTGTCACGCAACGCTTTAACTTCTCGTGTCTTTCTGAATCACGGCGGCAATTTCGTCAGAAACCTAAGCTGAGCTTAAAAAGCACGGCTCCCTACAGCATTCTATCTAGAATCTTGTTTGGCTTTACTTAAAACATTGCTCATTCCTTTGTGAATCTGAGCACAGAGATGCGTACGTTTCAAAACGTTCTGCTTCCCGCCTCAAACTTGTCGTTCAGTTTATATCCAGTGTAAAGAGATCAAATCTTCATATGCTGACGTGTTTGAATGCGCATACCGCAACAGAAACTTAGTTTGTATGGTGAGCGTGTTCCTCTGCAGATTGACCGTGACAATCCCGCGCAATTTCGCGCCACGATGCACGCGCGATATGATCACACGGCCATCTACGACCCGACATTCTAAAACTCTCCAACTTACAAAGCCGCCCACGCCCTGACGTAAGCCCAAGGAAGGATGGTTTTGTCTGCTCCGGTGAAAATCTTCCCGCTTGACTCACGACTGTTGTTGATTCGCCGAAAGCATAGTTCAACATGTTTGCTGTAATCGCCAGTAACAATTTTTGCTCCATTCGACCAAAAAAACGTACGCAAAGTGTCGTGTTACTCTCTCAAACCTGAAACGACGAAGAAAATATCTAGACAGCACAGCGTTTATTGTGATCGTCATGACCTTGAAACAAGGATTACTCGGTTGACTTCCCCCGCTCAGTCCATTAGTAGTTAATAAGCATTTAATACGTAAACATGGTTAATCCCAAATGATATGGGTCGAGGTTTAATCTGATAAAAAGGCACGACGTGAAAGGTCAAACTGAGGCAAGTGGGTGTCAAAAAGCGATTGTTTAAATCACGTGTCTTCTGTAGTCAAAATTTCACTGCTTGATAAACATCGGTATAACCAGTTTTGATTTATGTATTTTTATTCTTGTTTTGCCTTCCCGCTTGATCCATTTTGTCTAGAACAGTTTTGGTCAAATGAATTTGAAGACGTATTTCTTAGGAATTACTGTGCTTCATTGACGGGAAAGTGATCCAATTTAATAAGATTATGTCAGTAAGTCGCCGGTCAGCGGACGTCTTGTGGGTTAAAACTGCAATGCAACTTAAGAAACTTCCTTGCCTTCCGCTGAAACGGTTAAAATAACTTCTGTGAATCGGGGAAAAGAAACACTTATACTCTTATAAAAATTCTTATCCTGACATCAGCGTTATTGTTTAAGATTGCGCGCTAAAAACCACACGTACAAGGCAGTGAAATGATGTCTAGACAGTGCTCATCCCATTAGCTCCTGCTTGCTTGAGGGCTAACACTCGATCACAAAGTCCAAGTCAAAAATAGATTTAAATGTTTAAAAGAAAACTAGTTACTTGCTTAGTTTGCCTATTTAATATTTCCAGACGAAGTTAATGATTTTTTTAATTAATTAGCCATTTTGCTCTCTAAAGGTTGCCCAAGTATATCGAGACAGAAGCATTGGAAATTCCATCAACATTGTAGTGGTGAAGATAGTATTTCTAGAGACCAACGAGGTACGGTTTCTATTTTTCTGACACTTTTAAAATATAAGTGATGAAGAACACCCCCTGCTCCGAGAGAGCTTGCTGACAGGCTTGAAAGCAACCAATCTTGAAGAACCACAAAATAGCAAAGCCTGATACAGTTTCACTGCACGTTCGCCGGTGTCGCAAAATCCAATATGGCGGCCAGAGGCGGGAACCACTGAGTGGTATTCTCACAAACCGGCGACAATGCGGTGGCGGTGGAAATGACTTGGTAAAACATTAGCCATGGAACAATTTAAATCATTGCTAAAGAAAAACATCCGACTAAGTGCTTTCCTGTTTTCCTAGCTGCTAAACTATGCACCGTCACAGCCTTAAAGTGCCTGGTATCGCGGAATACTCTTGACCAGGTCTTCAATAATCTTTGTTTCAACTTTATCATCACCGTCGCACCCTGTTTAATTACAAGTTTCGTGTGGGAACATATTGAATTCCAAGGCAATAACAACGCAAGGTTTATCTAGGCATTAAAGGCAAATTACGTTTGATGGGAATAAACAGAGGGGAACGTGCAAGATGAAATCGCAACGGAACCCAAACAATGATTGGATCTAGTTAATTCTGTTAGCTTAGGTCTAAAACCGGCGACTAATTCTTTATTTCCGAAACATGTAGCGAGGAATAGCTTTGCAATTTCCCCTGGATTTGATGAAATTTTAATCCATCCCAGCTTACTGCTTTCTCCCCCTCTCCTCTCCCCTTGTTCCCTCTTACCCATGGGGAGTAGGGATGGCGCAGTAGTGAGAGCGCTCGCCTTCCACCAATGTGGCCCGGGTTCGATTCCCGGTCCCGGCGTCATACGTGGGTTGAGTTTGTTGTTGGTTCTCTACTCTGTTCCGAGGTTTTTCTCCCGGTACTCCGGTTTTCCCCTCTTCTCAAAAACCAACATTTCCAAATTCCAGTTCGATCCTGGAATGCACGGACATTTCTGAACGAGTTCTTTGAACTCCTTGGTGCTCCATGGGCAAACAAATTACATTTACATTTATCCTCTCCACCCTCCCCTCCCTCTTCGCCTTTCTATCCCTTCCACTGGCACCCATTTCTTTTTCCTAGGGGTGGAAAGGAAGTAGAGTGAACGCATAAGACCAATCGTCAGCTGACCTCTTCACCCCGCGTGTAATGTATTAGTCAGCTGGTCACCACGTATGCGCCTCCCTTTATAGCTGTTGTCACCACAATGCCTGTACTCGTCGTAACAAGGCATGATGTGTTTTTGTTAATTTCAGCCCGATATCCGTATTTCGACAGACGCGACAAGTACTCTGAAAAGTTTCTGTCGCTGGCAGAAAAAAGTAATGACGAAAGATCAGAGTCACCCAGAACACCATGACACAGCCATCTTACTAACAAGGCAAGCTTTGTCTTTATTTTCTGTGAAGCGACTGTGCATAGATAACAAAGAGTGAACAAAAAGTGGATCACTATGTCCATAAGTAGCGTGATACGACACATGAAAATCAAAGCTGAAAAGTGTGCAGTCGACAGAAAGCAAGGAAGCTCAACCATAGTATTTTGAGCTATTTTGGCCACAAAAACAGCTTTAAACTGAAGGAAACCCGAAAATAATACTTTACTAAGATAGAAAAGCACTAAAGAGATAACAATAAACCATAAAACAACAAGTTAAGGATGGAGAAGATTAACACGGATAGGCTTTTTGAAACAAACGATCACATGGTACAAAATCCGCCATGCTGGAGGGCAAGCTCATTATTATTCCCGCACTGGGACGTTAAAACAAAGAGGCGTCAACCATTCAAGCGTGACTAGCCTTTGTTTTAACGTCCCAGTGCGGGAATAATAATGAGCTTGCCCTCCAGCATGGCGGATTTTGTACCATGAAATCGTTTGTTACAAAAGGCCTATCACAAACAACAAACTTGATAAATTTGAGCTGAACTTTTCAAGATGCGCAAGCCGTGGGGATGTCGTAGATCCTTACAATCATGATTCGTTTTCATCAGCAGAGAACACACAATGTTTCCGTCACTTTACTATTAATAACAAAATTCTCGATCCTAACGTTTAGTGATCTGCTTCTTCCACTGCCCTTAATCGTCTGCCCTTCTTATTCTTTGTCGTTCTCATTTCAGGAAGAATATATGTCGATCAGTGGGAAAATGTGAAACACTGGGTAAATATTCCAGCTCATAGCTTCTTTGTCATGCTATTTAAGACAATCTACGATTTAGCGCAGGCGCACAAGCTACCAAACGATATCAAGTCATTTATTTCGAGATTAAAAAGTACTTTTAAATCAGAATAAACAGTACCCTAAACAGACAGCCCAATAATGTAAAACTCAACATGAGGACTGAGGAACAATGTGGGTTAAATAAAGAAGATTCAGATGGTTTTATAAACGACTAAGTTTGAAAAAATGAACTCAAGTTTTTGAAAATAATGGCGTTCTTAATTTATTTGTATTCCGAATGATAAGATACGAGCTTCTGGTTCGCAAAATCGTAAAACCGCGAGATGAAAGAGCAAACGTCCATCGGGTTAGAAGAAGTTGAACATAACAGCAACTCCGCAGCAACGGGAAAGCTACTACAAAGAAGAGTATTGACGCGCATGCGGCTTCCACCAATTGTTTCCTCCTTCAAAGCTCTTGCTCGGTGTTTTTCTCTGATCTGTTGTGTATTTGCTTCCTGTCAGGTCTTGCCGAGCTTGGAACTATGTGTCATCCATCAAGGAGCTGTTCTTTGGTGGAGGACAATGGACTAAGCACAGCTTTTACAATAGCGCATGAACTAGGACATGTGTAAGTGTTAACTAAATTTCTATATCTGAAGAAGAAAAGGAATCCAAAGCTGAGGAATTCAGACAACTGATATGGCTCTACAAAAGCAATCAGAAACTGCGTGATGTCTTGAACGACCTGCAAAGTACCCAAGCCGTCGTCCTTCCTGTTCAATTCCTCCTACTCAGCTTTCTCCTCCATCTTCTCCTCCTTTCCTGCCTCCCCTCGCTCTTTTTCTTCTTCTTCCTCCCACCTCTTTCTGTTTTCTACACCTCCACCTGCTCCTCCTGCTCCTCCTGCTCCTCCTGCTCCTCCTCCTCCTCTTCCTCCTCCTCCTCCTCCTCTTCCTCCTCCTCCTCCTCCTCCTCTTCCTCATCATCATCATCATCATCATCATTATCACCATCATCATCATCATCATCATCATTATTATCATCACCATCTACCTTCTCCTCGCAGCTACAGCCTTGTCAGTTCCCTCGCTGAAGTTTCTCATTCTGTTTGTCATCGTAGTTTCAATCTTCCTCATGATGGAGATAACAACAGGTGTACCCGGAGCCGCAGAGATCAACACCTCATGGCACCATCACTCAGTTTTGACACCAAGCCATGGTCTTGGTCTAACTGCAGCCGCGAAAAAATCACGCAGTTTTTAGAGTAAGTACTTACACTACTGGCCGTACATACACCTTCTTAATCAAAGTCGACGACTGTTCTGGGAGAATGTGGGCTCTATCGGTTCCAAAACTACGAATCGAATGCAGTCAATTCCGTAATGAAAAGACACTGATAGAAAATGCTAGGCTCTTTAAACCGCCAAATTACAAGGATTTGTATCCAAAACCACTGGATCGTGACTAGAGGGAAAAGCAACTTTTTCCTTTGCAAATCCTTCTTATTTCTAACGTCCATGAAAATTGTCTCTTAAAGCCTGAACATGTTAGGTAAATGTTCTTCCATTTCTGATAGCATAATGCATTACCGGTGACTAAATTAGAATATGTTCTTGAAAAGCACGTCACGTGACCAACTGTTGCCTAAGGCGTATTAAACTTTCGCTCACAAAATCTTTCTTTTTTTTAATTTTCTCCCAGTCTAGGATATGGATCTTGCTTGTCAGACAAACCTGACGAGAAAACGACAGAAAAATACCATGACACCCTCCCGGGTGAGGTTTATAACGTTAGCCAGCAATGTCAAATGGTTTACGGAGACAGTTCGTCACTTTGTCCTTTTATGGTGAGTGCAGACGAACAAAACCTTGTCTTCGATATGTTTGTCAATTTTCGTCCCTCAAACTACACTAAGCAATATCCTGCGTAAGATTTCGCTTACCATTCAGCATGATTTTCAAGTGATTCAAGATTCATGGAGTGTATCTACCAATTTTTAATTTCAAACTCTAATTTTAAAACAACACCAAATCTTCAAAATTTCTTATTTCCATAAATTTTACTAATCCTTTGAGAAAAACTATTTATCTCCAGATATACCTAAAAATCACCAAAAAATTTACAAAACGACCCAAAACATAGATATGTGAAATGAGAATAGAGATTCTTGATTGCTTGAAAGGTAAACGAGATATTTGCATTAAAAACATAATACCCAGCCAAAATACGGCTTTCATGTGGACCCCGGCCTTAAATTCGCCTGTACCCATTTATACACCTGAGTGGAGAGAGGCACTGTGAGAGTAAAGTGAGTGAGAGTAAAGTGTCTTGCCCAAGAACACAACACTATGTCCCCGACCAGGACTCGACTCCGGACCGCTCGCTGCGGAGTCGGGCGCACTAACCATGAGGCCACCGTGCCTCCCACCCTTATACATACTATGATACGGTTACGTAGTGCTACGCGGTGTGGTTTTGCCAGTTCAGTAATTATTTTACTAAAAATTCTAGCAGTTTTCTCCAAATCCTCCTATTATCGTTATATCACTGAAACTAGTAGGGAAAATTCTGAAAAAATCTTCTAAACATTTCAACGAAAATTGCAAATATCTAGAAAACCACTTCAAATATCTTCTCTTTTTCTCATAGAAAAACGCCAATTTTGAATCACTTGGGGCAAAATGCTCAAACTTTTCTTGTACTCAGGAAAAAGGAGCCGAGGAAGAAGATTCAGGCTCTTGACCGTTACCAGCATCCGCCATTTTAGAAAATTACTTCTTTAGCGATTGTAGTGATGTGGAATATATTTTTCAAGTGGGAAATGGCTAGACTGGGTTGTTTCTGCCATATAACCGAGTTTGTATCAAGAAATAGCAAGGAAAACACAAGGCTAAGCCAAAAACAGCTATGAATATTTCTCAATATTTCTAAAATTTCTACTGAAATATCTTAATGTTTTTAAATATCTCCAAAACTTCTAAATGTCCCAAAAATCATCCGAATGTTTTTGGAAAGGCCTAAGATCGGTTTAGTTAATCATTGAAGCTAAGAGCCGATTACGGACTGCATGGCGGGCCTACTGCAGTTTCGTTTTTCAAGCACTCTTAATGTGTTTGTTGTCTTTCTCTTTTTTAAGGAGCCTTGCAGACGTCTCTGGTGCGTGGTACAGGCGACTGGACAGAGAAGACGCTGCTTCACCCAACATATGCCATGGGCTGATGGAACACCGTGCCAGAAAAAACGGGTGAGTCAAGAATCTTGCTCAGTCTCAAAGGAGCAGAGTCAGTATATTTTGAAATGTTTTGGCCACGTAAAAAATTATCTTTAAATTGAAGGAACCTGGAAATAATTGTTAACTAAGATAGGTTAAACGTTTCAAGATGTTCGAACTGTGATTTAGCTACTTTGACAATCCTTATTTAGCTTTAGTTGATAATTTAACACTTCTTTTGACTAATTTCACCCTAACAAACTATTTCTGTTTTGAGTTTTTCTTAAATTTGCATTTGTACTAAGTACGACGCTTATCTTTGAATACATACATGACTAGATTTATGAAATGGTGTCGTTCAAAAGTGAGTTCCTTTGCATTAAATTAGCCACACACTTTGATTTCATCACTCCTAAAGGCCTAAAAATTACTCCAAGTGATAAATGAAAAACACCGTTTTTATAAATTTAGACGTATATGTTGATGTTATTTCAAACTGGAGTTACTTTCAATATTCCGAATTCGTTAGTCCATTCCAATTTTTATCGTCTTTCAAATCAGTTGTCGCCGAAGCTTGGATCGCGTAGGAAATGTCTAAACTGCAATTAACGCGTGCATATGTTGACATTTATTTAATCTTGTCTGTCAGAAAGCAAGGTCACTTAATTTAGTTGGATTGTAAAACATGTCTTTATCGTGGTTCATCTTAATTATTGCACGCGCGGGTAACACAAGAGTCAAATGTCGTCAACGTAGAAATTTACACTTCCTGCTATTAAATATGTGCCCGCCCCTTCTTCACGTACGTTCAAACGTGCACTTGTTCATGTTCATGAATGTTCCTAGATGGATAAGCCATTCTTAACAGATCAACGGTATTCAAATAAATATTCCTTATCTTTCCAAGAACACCTTCGTGTCTAAAGGATTAGCCTAAGAAAGTATTGTACCAAGAAATCGTACTTTTTGGTAGGCCAAGACCAAATCAAAGCGTGGGCTTTTTTCTCTTTTCACTACTTATCATCTTTTAGACCTTTTTAGGACTTGTAGGTGGTCGGTAATCTGTTCGCTTCATTGAGAACGCGAGTTTCAAATATTTACTCGTCTGAAGAGCTTTCCATGGAGAGGTCGTACAATTACTAGAGGTCGTACAATTATTGTTTTTACAACGGCAAATTACTTTAACACAAAGAGATGTGTTTTGTGCGTTCCGTTCCGTCCCTCCTTTGTCAACCCCTAAGTAATGAAACCAGTAGGTTCCTCGTGTGGTTACGATTTTTTAAGAGGTACATTTTTACCAATTTTATGATGTACTTCTAGCTTAAGGAGTTGATCGATCATTTCCGAGTTCAGTTCCTTTAGATGTTAGGTGCGCACTTTGTGCACAGCTTTTACTTGCTGTAATTGCTTTTCTCTCACATTAGAAGATCTTACATGTCACCTCTTGATTAACAGACACCAGAAAACGTCATTGCAATCGTGCGATCACGCGAATACCAGCCTCCTGCTTTCCAAGCGCAAACACTGATACAACTTCTTTTATTCAAACATCGAGACAATTCTGTTAAGCAACGGGCAAATTGGAGGATTTTGCAGTTTGAGGTTCTCTACTTCGGGCGTACTTTTGCTTCAATAGCTCTCGAATCGCCGCCGTTAAAATAGGGTCACGAAGGTCAATAATGCGACGCAAATAAAGGTCAATTTTTATTGTGCTCTTACAATTCCAATCACTCAATCCCAATTTGTTTACATTCTCGAAATCCCTCGAAAAGTGTGGTCTCAAATATCTTTCAGCTGCGAGAAAGTTTTTCCACCTTGACTAACAGGATCAGCGGGTTAACAAATAACATTACGTAACACGTGAGTCCATGTGACGTAAAGAATTGAAACAATTTTTCGCGTTCTCGACTTTGGCTCCCTTATTTGGAACGATATCAAAAGTTGTTTACAATCACCCGTGATGCCGAGAATCCAGATGAACATTTTAGGAGTAAATACCACGACTGTAAAATCAAGTGCTGATTTTTTTAAGAGAAGAACTTCGTCAGTACAAAGAAAACAGTAAAGAAAAAATTCCTCTAGTGATCTTGATTAAAACTCTTTAACGATAAAGAATAGGTCCTCGACTTTTCTTAAATCATGAAGCAAAATTGGTGCAGATAAACAAGTACAGCAGCTGATATTTTCTCTTTTTCACCCTGGAAAACATGATTGATTATGAAATAATAACGCATTTGTACTTAATTCACGACCTTATTGTTCCCAAATGCCATGCTGGCCAACGAGATTGCAAAACAGGCTGCCAAGGTAAAGGACATGCTTCGTAAAGATATGTTTCTACATTTACTGCAATACTTGTCTTTCTTAGATGCGCAACAACTTTTGTACCATTTCTTTTGCAACTCATTAACCTTAGAAGGCTTTAGGTGACGAATGAAATGCGCTACTCGTAAAAAATGACTTAGGCCCGTTTCAAACGCCGTGCTAAAGTCGTGCCGAACTAAATTCAATTGGGCTCGACTGTAGCACGACATTGGCACGACTTGGTTTTCAAACGTCGAGGCCTATGGTCAAGCTTAATTCACTCACTGGGAATTCACTGGGCGTTTTAGAAAAGAGACGATATTACGAACCAGCGGTCCAACGGATAAATCCAAAATGATAATTTTAGTTATTTACTTATTTAGTTCGGCACAGGCAATAGCACGCCGTTTGAAACCATGCCGTGCCAAAGTCGGGTAGCACGACAGAGCTTGCCGTGCTACACGGCAGAGTCGAACCTAATTCTTAAATGGTTTCAAACGCCGTGCTACAGCCCGCGCCAAAGTCGAACCTAAATAATGAATTGAGTTCGGCACGACTTAAGCACGGCGTTTGAAACGGGCCCTTAGTACCTTACGACGCGTCTGTAGAGACTGAAACAAATTTTAAAGTTTCGTGTCGTTTTTTTTCCAAATCACAGTGGTGCATCAAGGGGCCAATGTGTAAAGAAACGAAGATTGAAACCTGGTTGACGGCAACTGGGGTTCTTGGGGCCCATACAATGCATGTACCAGGAAATGCTGGTGGGCGGAATTACATTCTCATACAGGAAATGCAACAATCCAATGTAAGTACCTTCATCACGCCAATTCTTGTCACGCAATCCAATGTTCGTTCAGACGGTCACGGAATATGTCCACTCCATAAAAGGAAGACTGCGTGTTCATCTGGGTTAAAGTCAAATCAGTAAAAGGAAAATGAGAAAGCACGTCCAATAGTATTTTCACACCACACGTCAATGTGAAATGACATTCATGCTTTCACGAAGTCAAGTTTAAGGAGCTACGCCCAAAACAACACAAGAATAACGTGACTGAGATGCTTAAAATGGCCTTCCCCCTCTCAATAGCTACCTTTGTCACAAAATGGTGCGCCAAAACAATTTTTTGTTAATTATTGATCACTCTTATCTTATCTACCCAGACCAGAAAATGGAGGAAAATATTCGTGTTGGTGAACGAAAACGATTCAAGTCCTGTTACAGTCAGGTAACAATAACATAACATGACTTACTAGCCGTCACGTTGTGTTACCTTAGCGCTTCCATTCTTGAAACGATTGTCCCGCAATATTGTAATTTCTCGCCGCTTGTCTTATCATTAACTTGCCAGGAATGTCCGAAAGATTCAGCAGATTTCCGGGCTTTACAGTGTGTAAATACGCATGCTCGAACCATAAGTTCAGGCTCAAAAAGCTACAGAGTGACCCAGTGGTTGGCCGAAATATGCTGGAGGTAAGATCGTCACTTAACAGTAATGAAGCGTCTCTCTGCTCAAGGTAGCCTTATTTGAGGCGGCATCATCTTTGATGCATTGTTCAAAATTATGCTTGTAAATTTGGGGGGATCAAAGGAACTATAATGCAAGGCTTGTAGCCAGCCAAAGGCATTTCTTTGATCTAATCAACGGATTCTTGTCTGCAAAGCCTCAGTTTTCATCCCAAATCTAAGGCTGGCCTTTTTAAAGAAGTTTATAAGGAATCACGGAGGACTTCTAGCTTAGATTCTACCGTTGACGAAGACCGTTGCGTGTTGATTTTTGGGTAATTTTAAGGACTAACCGTCAGTCTGTGTTATTATTGATGTACAGTTCGAAAAGAAAACCAGTGTAAACTCTATTGTCGTATGGCCGGGACTGCCATCTACTTCAAGTTAAGGGACAAGGTTATTGACGGGACTCCGTGTAACCAGGAGACTACAGACATCTGTGTGGACGGAAAATGTTTGGTAAGAGTCCAATTTTTGACCTCGCTCCCAATGTCTGGTTTCATAGCTCAGTTGGTATAGCATATCGCACCGATATTCGCGGAGGTCACGGGTTCAAATCTCGTTGAAGCCCTGATATTTTCAGGCTAAAATTGGAAAATTTACTGCGATGATCATTCTTTACTTTCTTCTACCACCAACTGAGAAGGTTTGTAAATATGTATGTCGGGAGATTTGGTAAAACAGTACTACGAAAAATTTGAACACACTGGAATACTCCTCGTAGAAATACTCTATTCAACATCCCCTTTTGAAGAAGTTGACAGAGTGCAATTTTTTACAACTATATTAATTCTCTTTTTTTGGGGGGGGGGGGGGGGGGGAAGAGACAATTAGTGGTTGGCGGCAATAGAAATGCCAATTCAATATTATTTTATTTTATGTTATATCAAAATATGTTTAAACACTCGGTCGTTTGTGTTTTTTAGCCCGCCTGGTTGTGACAGAGTCCTCAACTCGAAAGAAGAAGGTTGATAAGTGTGGCGTGTGTGACGGAGACAATTCATCCTGCAGGAGATTTACCGGAACATTCAACAAGACAAGGTTTGGTAAGGTTTGCACGCATGTTATCCGAAGACCTAGCTTTGCGTTACGCTTTACGGCGTTACGCTTTGCGTTACACTTTACGTTACGCATTGCGTTACGCATTGTGCCACGCGTTTAGACCACGCCCATGACCAGTTCGATCCTTTCTCCCTTAGTTGGACGAGCGGCGAGGCGAAACATAAGGCCCCTTGTTATGCGAGGATAAAAAGGGAAAACAAAAACTTAATACGTAGATTTTGGCGTCTGACGCTTATCTTGTCCCTCAGCTTTCTTTATCTTTTACTTAGTTCACTTTTTTTCGCTGTTCAGTCCGCCAGCTAATGTTTAAAAGAACTGCTATTACGCTTTTTTTTGTTTCAGACGAGTCATTTGTAAAGCTTCTTGCTGTTTTAAAACAAGTTGGTGTGCTACTGATTCACTTAAAATATTCTACATGATGTAACCCCCTTTAAGACCAGTTTGAAGATCTCAGAATAACGAAGATGAACCTAGTATCTTGCCCAAAAAAGCAAACTTATGGCAGTGTCCTCGCTAGAAATTCCTCAATAAAACGAGTGTCGTGTATGGACTCGCTAATCGTAAGAGAGTGACAGAAAACTTCTTTTTGTGATGAAACAAGAATTAACAAATTTTTTTGTGTGTGTTTACATTCACAGGTTACAACTATATATTCACTATTCCTGTCAACTTCGACCGACATAGTGATCACGCAGTATGGTTGGAAAAAATCGCGAAGACTCTAATTACTTAGGTAAGCATTTTTATCAGCCTTTCAGTTATTTAGTTTTATAATGTTTCAAGTAGTATGTTGGCCTTAACCTGGCCTCATGTAAAGGCTAAGACATTTGAGAAGCCAGGCCTCAGTTGTTCGAAGGCCGGATAACGCTATGCACCGGACAAATCTCTACACAGTGGATAATTGTTGACAAAACAAACCAAGCTATATACAGGATAGTACTGATTTATCGGGTCGATAGCGTTATCCAACCTTTTTGAACAACTGGGCGCAGGTCTTTAAATGATTACCAGCGATTTTTAATGCTGGAGGGAACCCTGCGATGTACTAGTATCTCATCCAGGGGGAGGGAGTGGAAATACTACTGGTCACTTCATGTTGAGAAACCAGAGATAAATGCCGGCCTGATTGATCACTGGGCTCTAACTTAGAATTTAATATCAAGTTGAAATATTTTTTACCTGGTACCGTATCTTCATAGCTTAAGACTGCTTTCCTCTCTTTGCTATCAGCACTTCAACGTGACAGTGGCGATTTTCTTCTCAATGGCGGAATGATAATCGGGATTGGAGTGAGAGAATTCAGAGTGGACGGCGCTAAAGTCTGGTACTCAGGCTCCGATAAAGCAACGGAGCAAATCAAAATTGACGGGAAAATAAAGAAACCAATCAAAGTGCATGTGAGTAATCAATGCTGCTTTAAATCCATTGTGATAAGATAGTTATACGATTTCTCGATACCCTCTTGCAAAATGAATTCACGGGAGACTGGGAGCCATCTTACAGCGCTAAGTATTTTGTTTTGGGTTGAGTAAGATGGCGCACAATGTGTGCTGTAGCATTTCCTCCAAAAAACGGAGACACTATTTGCTTGATCATTTTCCCTTTCAGCAATAGAACAATTTCAAGTCAGCTGCTGTCGGATTTTCTAATAAGGTTTCAGTACATTTTAAGCTTTGGAGTCCCGACAAAGCGTTCACAAAGTAACGTTGAAGATCTGTTTTCCCCCAATTCTGACTTTGGCACGATTTTGGGCATATCCTCATATAGCCGAGAAATTCATGGCTTTCTAGCGTCTGTTTATCATCGTGTTGGCAATACTGAATTGCTCAATAACAGGCCGTTTGAACAGAAATCAAGAGGATGATATCTGTTTTTCAAGATGTCGAATTTTTCATCGCCTTATCTTCTAATGCAGGTCCTTGAAGTAGGAGACGTTCTGCCCCCTAATGTCCGTTACGCTCTTAACCAAATGGTAGCAGAGCCTACAAAGTTTGTCTACAGATGGGACCAGCTTGGACCATGGACTCACTGCAGCAAGTTATGTCAAGGTAAGGCACAAATTTGCGCATAACAAATTAGAAGACAAATGTGAATTACATAGGGGATTTACACCAGGGCTAGGTTATTCAAAGCTAACCTCAGCGAGAATTTTGACTTCAATTGATGAGGTTTTCTGTTCATATTGTTTTCCCTTCAATTTTGAGCTTGAGTAATCTCAAACTGGGGAAAAACGGCATAAAAAGCCAAAGACAGTTTTTTGCAAGATAAATTAATAGTTTGGATAAATTTTAATTCTGCGTTATCGTTTACCGACCTTCGAACAACCCAGCTCAGGTTTTAAAACTAATTGTGTGCTGCTTAACACAGCATAAACATATTGCAACATTTTTGGTCAGCGAAGTTCAGTAAAACGTCGCACTAACTTTCAGTGTTGGGTAGTCTAACATTACTCAAATACCTCATCACGACAGACGACACACTGCAGCTAATAATAACAAGGCACATAGAGATGTTATTCCCTTTTCTGTGAAGCTTTCAATTACTCCTGTTGTCTCACTCAGGGCAAAGAAAACGGCGACCAAGATGCGTTCGCGCTATTGATGGACAGCTCGTATCGAATTCACGCTGTGATCAGAGGACTCGCCCGAGCAGTGTGACAGAAGACTGTAACATCAGCTGCCACCTTAGGTTGGTAGCGAAATTATTTATTAGAATTGCAAAGTACATCAACACTTAATTGTAATGATTTCTTCTTGTCATTGAAAGGAAATATTTGACTCATTTAATATTATTCATTGACGCGTACCTTGCCCTCTTGTTATGTCAGATGGCACAAGGAAGACCCCGGAAAATGTTCTGCACGTTGTGGGCCTGGGTACCAGACGCGACCTGTGCGGTGCATGCGCGTTAGCAGAGGCCGGTGGGACATCGTTCAAGATAAGCATTGCCCAGGAGCCAAGCCTCCTGTGGTTGTTCCATGCGAGGGGACCTGTGAGGGGACCAGATGGGTGTACACTAAGTGGACACAGGTAGTTTGGCACACGTACCCGTGACATACCTATTTCATTTTAATAAATTGATGAAGATCATAACTCATATGTAACGGAAGAAATGGTTGTTTGTTTTATAATTTACAGTGTTCGAAAAGTTGTGATAAAGGAGAACAGACTCGACAAGCCAACTGTGTGGACACGTTTGGAGAAAGCTTGATCGATCGAGACTGCCGGCCTAAAGACAAGCAAACGCTCAGACGACAATGTAACAGCTTCAAGTGTCCGTGGTGGACAGAAGGAGACTGGAGCTCGGTAAGTCGAACGTTCTTAGATATTTAGTGTGTTTTACAAATTGACTGACGGAAAGACGGGATCTGTTATCTGGCGTTCAGTCTATCAATTTGTCGGTTCATCTTGTCTCGACTGTCTTTCCATCCATCTGTTTGGCCAGTTACCTGACTGTGTTTTTGTCTCGGCTGTCTGTCCGTCAGTTTTGTGAGCGCGTATCATTTTTTTTTCAATAATTTCAAGTTTTTTTAATTCACCATTTGCGCCAACATTTTCCTTGAAAGGTTTGAGAAACGAAAAAATGTCGCCATTTCGTAGATGACATCCAGCCACTGAACACTAATGGCTGATAGTGTGAGATGGCTCAGCCAATCAGATGTCAGTATTTGCATTGGTATACTAGTAGAATTCCACTGTACTTCGTCCATATAAGAATTGTAATAAATAACATACCAGTGTAAGGGGCTGCCGGTGTTTGCAAGAGTAATAATTTTAGATGAGGGAGACATTCATTGTGTTCCTCTCCCAGTGTAGTGTGACGTGCGGTTCGGGACATCAGACCCGTCAAGTGAAATGTACATCAGAGCAGGGAGTAGCTGTTGCAGATACAAAGTGTGACCCTGACAAAAAGCCGCTCACAATAAAATCATGTGACCTGGAGACTCCCTGTCCTTATTGGTTCGCAGGAAAATGGACAGACGTAAGTTAAGTGTCCTATATATTGTACCGAGCATTTCAAATGAACTAACCTGCCATGAAGGTGTATTTTGGCGAAGGAGTGCATTTTGCTTAAGTGAGCGCCATCTTGGATTCAAAATGCGAAGAGGCTCGGGAGAGAGACGAAATGGCGTCTTAGGGAGTGGGAGTGCTTTGCATACGGCTGGCAAGCATGGAATTTGAATTGACCAATCAGGATTCAGCAGGCGGGAAAAACTTTTATATGAAACATTTTGCGTCTCCAAGCTTCCAGTTTGGCGTCAAAAGCTACTTGCTCGTAGTTCGTCAAGTGTCGCCAGGCAGGGTAATGGTTGTGTGAATTTGGATAAAATATGCTGTTCCTCGTCAAATTAAACGCGGAATTCTCAAGTTAATCATTAGAAGAGACCAAAGCAAGTTAAGCTTAGCGTTAAAGAAAAAGGCTATTATCGTGTCGGTTCGGTTAGACAGCTAAGTTTTGACTACTGCTCGTACTGAGGGCCCAGTCGCCGTGTGCAAGATGAGGCTGAAAGAGGAATAACAGGGGAGGGGAAGGAAAAATACGCCTGCCTGTAATCATTCAATTTGAATTCATTTGGTAAAAGCGTACAGATAAAGCGGTTTTTCGACCATTATTAGTTCGCCTGCTTATACCTCTTCGATTGGATCGATCTGTTGTGCAGGCTGTGACTTTTACCAACTGCTATGCGTGAAGTTGTGTAGAAAGCCTGTTTCAATGCCTGCATGTCTAAATTTTGAGATAACTTGCAGTGCGTCACTTAAAACACTTATCCATGTTATATTTCTAGAACGTATCTTGCCCAAGAAATTTCCTTGGTTCTTTTTACTATCTGTTAGTTTATCGAGTGTAACCCGAAACTCATTATTTTACGATCAATAACGTCGCGGACCATGTAAAATCTAAGTTACTGTATCTTTTGTTCCCAGTGCTCCAAGACCTGTAACACGGGATTCAAGACTCGACAAGTTCTGTGTCTGTCCGCTGGAGGACTGGTCGCCAGCGCTGTGGACGATGCGTTGTGTTCCACTAACACCAGACCAGTGTCACGTAAAGAGTGCAAAAGTCAAGTCTGCCCGGCAACTCTGTTCGAATTTTACAAGGAAAAGCCACGGGAGTTTTATTGGCGAATCACAGTTTGGTCCCAAGTAAGACTCAATGCATTTTTCATTTAGTTTTTTTTTATAATAAATTGTTGTTGCTGTGTCACTGATGCAGATGACAAGGCGCTCTTGGTATTTACTGCATTTTTGCTTCTTGCAGTGTTCTGTGACATGCGGAGAGAAGCCTGGATCACGATACCGTAACGTGGAGTGCGTGAAGGTGAAGCCTGGGAAAGAGGAAGTTGCTGAAGAACAGGAATTTGTTAGCGAACAATATTGCGAAAGCACTCCAAAACCCCCTGAAATTAAAGTGTGCGAGGTCCTACCGTGCACGAGTTGGAAGCATGGGTCCTGGGGAAGAGTAAGTATTTAGGCCTCGGTTCATTAAAAGTTTTTATGCCATGTCAAAAAATTACGAAAAAGACAGCCAATCAGAATACAGGAAGCCGTTATATATTCGATGTTATCACACCCAACCTTCCCATCATGCGCCACGCGTATGTCACATTCAGTCACGTTAGCAACTGTATTTTCTATACCATGGTATAAAAATGGTCACGCAAAGCTCTCCCATGTTATACGACGGAATAGCCTACTTGTCACTTGTTTTTTCTTGGTATACACACTCGCCTAAAAAGGCTGGTGGGTATATACTGGAAAAAAGTACAAGCTGCTCGTGGGATATTGCACGGTATACCATTCGAAAGCTTTGCAATTTTTTTGACCAGTCATTTACAACTTTTTATTTCATCCTGGATTGTACGTTTCTTTACAGTGCTCTCAACGTTGCGGAGTTGGTTTTCAGCTCCGTGTGGTAAAGTGTACCTACCCTAACTGGAAAATCACAAAGGACGAGAACTGCGACCCGAACAGCAAACCAAATAACAAAAGGTATTGCCAAGTTAAACCTTGTAAGACAACGACTACAACAAGCGACGGTAACCAAACTCCGAGCACGACACCAGCTTCGACAACTCCCCGAGAAATACCGAGCTGGAATGAAGGAAGTTGGAGTGAGGTAAAAAAGATTGTTTTTTTTACCAATTATAGAGCCAAATGTTGTTATGGCTGGGTGTATGGCATTGAAACGCAGTCGCGGACCAAGTTACCGTCTTTCCTGATAAAATTATCTTACAGGGCAGATCCAGGATTTTTAAGAGGGTGGGGGGATAGCTGGCACCTTGGGATCGCAGAATCAGTGGAGCATGTTCCCAAAATGTTGCGATTTGAGAATTGGAACTAGACTGCTGGCAGTCTGTTTTTCTCTCGAAATTTCACCAGGGATTATGAGGAGACACTATTTAGCCTAAAGGGGAATGGGACGAGACATGGGAGCGGCACGTCTCGCCTTCTTCCCTACTCGGCCATACCGCCATACCGCTCTTTTGCGTTCGCGATGACTAAACACTCGACTAAGTTCGGGCGTCTAAGTGACCCATGGAGAAGAAACCGACTGCAAGCAGACTAAATTGGAACCCAACTGAAAACCGCTTCACTAGAGATACTACCAATGCGCCACAAAGTAGAAATTACAGTGAAGTGCCTGTCATAATATTAATGTTTTACTGACAATAAGACTTCTAACGAAGCTATCAATCCACCCAAGGCAAATTATACTTAAGGAGCGAAACTCCTTTTCCTTGACTGTCATTTATTTTAGTTTATTCCTTTAAGTGCTCTGTCACATGTGGCCTTGGCGAGAGATATCGACAAGTACTTTGCAGATTTAATAATGGACAGAGTAGCAATGATTGTGATGTAAACAAGAGACCGCTGACCGTTATGGCGTGCATTTTAAAAGATTGTCCCCTTTGGCATGAAGATCTCTGGAGTGAGGTAAGTTTCGCGGACTGACGTTTCGTCTGTCATCAATTAGGCACACGATATCTTCGCAGTAAGCTACTACTTGAGTCATGTGGATTGTTGTCCACATGACGTCATGACGTCACGGCAGCCATATTGGTGTACCAAACCAATCCTATGGTACTTGAAAACACTTTCTATTCCTCCAG
>JAHPZR010029479.1:32500-57500 GCA_019787425.1 Platygyra sinensis | reverse complement strand
ACTGGTCGTTTAACATGAGTCTGGATAATATCTGTTTACTCCAAAACAAATGTTTGTTCGAATATGCAGTTTTTAGTTTCGGTTAGGAAGTAACCTGTGTCACATTCGCCCTCACGTGCAGATCACGTGCAGAGAGCAAGGTCCTTTGTTGTCCCCACCTGCCACGTCAGCTGTTTATGGCACTGAAAATGGGTTTTATACGTGAATAATTTATGCAAGGAACACACTTATCAACACATGAAACAGACGCTCTCTGAAATGTTTTGAAATTTTCTGTAGGGGCGGCTGTAACACAGGTTAGTAAACGTGGGTGTTCGAAGCTTTTCCCTTCACTGATTCTTTAAGAGTGAAAAAAAAACAATTGCTTGGCCAAACGCATCCTGCTGCGCATTAGTATAAAGGGATTTTTAATGAGTTTTCCTTTGCTTGCAGTGCTCAAAAGACTTGTGGTGATGGCTTCAAACGACGTACAGTGCAATGTGAAGGGGACACACGGCCGCTGTTGTGATAGAACAGCAGTAGACCACAGAGCATTGCGAGATGTAATCCTGGGCTGTGTCCACAATGGAAACCAGGCCCTTGGAGTAAGGTAAACATCAATTCGAGAGTAACATAGCCTGCAATACAGGCGTATTTTGGGCGCGCAAGTCCACGTCTTCGCATTAATTTGGACCGCCATCGTAGATTTGATATTCCAAGATGGCGATATCAAAAACCTGGTTTATCGAGCGTTCCGTTCCAAAATAACATCTTCACTAAACGTTTGTTTTCGCCACTGTATAAGGTAGATTATCAAACAGATTCCTTACACTCCCAAGACATTATTGCCATTCTGTTCATATCTTCCGTTGGCAGTGTTCAGTGACATGCGGCAGTGGCCTTAAGAAACGGACCGTGGAATGTGTTGGACTAAACTCCCAGTGTAACCCAAACACCAAACCACAGTCAACCTTGACATGTAAAAATATACCTTGTCCGAGGTGGAGAACAGGGGAATGGAGTAGGGTATGAAGATTTATTTCATGGTTAATAAGCGCGTTATAATACGCTTACAGCTTATAACTTGCATTAAAGCTAACAGCATACCACCACTTCACTAATTGAAAATTTGGTTTCCAGATATAGTACACTTTGTAAGAAGGGGGAGAGTGATTTCTCCGGCACAGTCCTCCCACTGTACCAGTCTTCGTTCTTTTTTTATACATGTCACATTACGAATTACGTTAAACAACTTTCTGACATCGACCTTGTTCGATGGTGCAAAAACGTTTTTTTTAGTTCAGAACAATGTACTTGTAATTCTTTGTTACGCCAAAAGTGTTAATCCCTGATTTGTTTTCTTATTTTCAGTGTTCAAAGTCGTGTGGAGACGGAAAGAAAAACGCGCTCCGTGGATTGTTTTTGGGGGTTTAAACGCACAATGTGATTCAAATAACAAGCCGAGCACAGTGGCCGACTGTAACTACGGACCCTGTCCAGAGTGGAAAGTTGGAGAATGGCAGGAGGTAGCTACCAGTACAGTTATAAATTGTTTTTGATATTGTTGTTGTTGTTGTTGTCACTTAATTGACGTTTGCTGTTGCTATCACTGTTGTTGTTTGCAGTTTTTCTGTTAGCATCACATTTGCCTCTTCCTCCACTGCATTCCACTCTGCGTTTTCTTTGTCCGTCTCCACATGACACCGAACACTATCAATAACAAAGAGAGCTACGATCGATTTGAGCTAAACTTATGAGGATAGAATTCCTTGGCCCGCAAGTGACCTAATGTAACCTAAGTGACCTAAGTGACGCAAGTGACCTAATGTTAGGCTCTTCATTCCGATCTCACAATTCCAATCACTAACAACAGGAGCCCATTACCTGGAGCTTCCATCTTCCATACAGACCCTCTGAGTCAACCCTTTCCCGTATCTTTTTATTTTTAGAATCATCTCCCACTGAGGCTTTCGCGGGTTTCTTTTAAAACAGCCAATCATAAGAGAGCTGTGGTCTTCTATTGTTATAAGTCACAGGCATGTCACACGAAAGCTTTTCAATAATGGCGGAAAACGAGGAAAGTTAATCCAACGAAAGTTCTGATATTTATGAGCCAACTTCCACAGAAAACAGCAAGTCTTTCCGAACGCCGAATAGCGGCATATACAACACGCAAAACAGTCAACAGACTTGCGCGTAAACAGCTACATTTGAATTTATGTAGTGTCAGAACGACCAAACGGAGGAATAAACCTTACTTGAGAAACAAAAGCTCTATTAGATAGCTGCAAGAAACATAAGAACTGCTCTAGACAAACGTAAAGCTTTCTAGAAGTAAAGCTAAGGCGTCTGAGAAGAAAAACGCACGAGGACAGATATGTCATCCGTGACAGTCAATATACTGTACTTGCGAACAGTTCTAATCAAACAGCCGGCCTCGGCGTCACAATATAGAATACAAATAAGCAACACGTTCACGGAAAATCTCAAATTTAGTTCCGCGAAGACAAAAACAAGTTTAGAGACTAAAAACATATCTTGCAATCTATAGAATTGAGCCTAAACAATGCTTAAACACATGGCAAATTACAGAGGTTCGAGGCGACATGCCGATTACAGCGGAAATCACGCAGACCTATGACCTCTAAAAATCTCAGCTACAACACGGGCTAACGGCTCAACTTTACTTAAAATTTCTCCTTATAACTCAGCATTAAGTGTCCCCATAAACACGAGTGAAGCAAAAAGAAAGGTTAAGCTACCGAGCAGAGAACTGCTAATGTACAAATGTCAAGAACCGCAGGAGTCGTTTACGGCTTGTCAACCCCATTTTACAACAATACCCCAATGTATGTTTGTAGATTAGGCATGCAAACTCCAGTCGCCGTTAACACGGACGTCTAAGCGAACAGAATGGAATGGTCCTGTTTGGTGATCGCAGTTTTGTTTATCCGAAAGTTACAACACAAGCACACGATCAGGAAACTGAGAAGCTGCCTCGAAGTCTTCCAGAGTCTTCGAGTGGACAAGGCGACAAGGCTTCAATTCGAAGTGAAATATAAAATGTCGACACTTAAAGCGGTAGCTCAGTGAAAGTTCCTTGTGCCAGATTTCGAGTTGATCCAAGTCTTCAGATTATTTGGTTCTATTCTGCTGCCTCTCCGGGAGTTTTCTTCGCTGTATATCATTCACGCTTGACGTTTCGTGATCTTCTTTTTTATCGTCAAGACCGCTCACACTATCGTCAGGCATCGCCTAGATCTTCACGACCAAAATCCATAGGTTTCCTTGTTTTTGTCGGTCCTTGGCCTCCAGCAAAATCCGAATCATACAGAACATCTCATTTTACAAGAAGTTATATAGCAACAAGAACGAAAAACAAAGCATAAAACTCCATAACAGACCATGAAAATACAGGACGGTTCGCACTGTTGGCGGTTCAACACGTATGAATGCCACCTCCAAGTTGTCTATTACTTTATTAACTTCCAGTTAGCTTATACCCAGTTTCCCTCGGTTGTGAGATTGGAAAAAGGGATCAAAATAAAAAGGAAAATGGGAGAGATCGGCCTTCCCCTTTGGCCGCCATTTTTCTTTTAGGCTGTTATGCGGACGTCGGCGAAAACAAGATCATTTTCGCGGGAAATAAAGAAGTCCCGCAGATATCACAGTTCTAATGGGCTCCTGCTAACAAATATTTCGGATATCCTTCTCAAACGCAAGGAGGATGACTTTGTCTCTATGTGATCATTTTTAAGGGTAGCAAGGAAACATCTTTAGACCTACAAAATATTGTGGAAAAATCTCATCTTGATTTGAAGACCTGCTCCGAATTAATATACCTGACTCCAATCTCCAGCTTTCCACTCCGGACATGAACCAAGATTACAGCTTGTTGTGGCTTGTGGCTTTGTTTTGCGGTCACACTTTCCTTTTCTTCCACTACATTCCACTGTGCGTTCCCTCTTTCCATTTCCACAAGACACTGAACACTATGGAAAAAACATTAATAATTGGCCTTTGATAGTGTGGAATTCAGATCTTCTGAACGTAACTAAAACTTCAATTGACTAAATGTCTATTTGGAGACATTTGGATGAAATGTTTTCACATTCATTTGGTTACATTGAAGTTTCCTCTGCCTTCGAAGTATGTGCGCCGACTGAATTTTACCTGACTCCAATCTCCAACTTTCCACTCAGGGCAGGGACCAGGATTACAGCTTGTTGTGGGTTGTGGTTTGTTTCTACTGTCACATTTTCCTCGTCCTCCACTGCACTCTACGGTTCGTTCTTTTTTCCCACTCCCGCATGAAACAGAACACTGTGGAATAATGACAGAGGTACGAGTCATTAACCTAGGAGGAGAGACTCCTTGATATTGAGAATGTTTGTAAAGTAAACTCTAATTTCTACCATCTACGAGGATTTTCCGAGGGTCCGTCGAAAAATAAAGAGTTTGGAATCCTGTTCTGTCTTGGTTATCATAAACACATTTATATTAGTCGAAAACAGTCTTTTCTTTTCTGTAATGTGAAACATTCATTATTTGCAAGGCAAAAGGATCTAGAAATAAGTTTCGAACGTCGTCCATTGCGAGTACCCAACATCTAAAGGTTCTGTTATTGCAACACATTATATTTGACAAAAAAAGACGTCATTTTTGTTGCCAAGTTGACATGCGATTATTCCCCGGAAAGATTCTGGATATCGTCTAGCCTGGAATGTCCTTTTCAAAGCATCTTATGTATCGAACATTTTTTTACCTGACTCCACTCTCCAACTCTCCACTCAGGACATGAACCAAGATTACAGCTTGTCGTGGCTTGCGGCTTGCTTCTACTATCACACCTGCCTCGTCCACCACTACATCTAACTGGGCGCTCTCTTTTTCCATTTCCACAGGACACTGAACACTGCAGAGAAATCATAAAAAAGAAACAGCTATCGATTGCCATCGTTCTAGTGGGAGGAGAAACTATCTCTCTGATAGGCTCTCGAATTTATTACAAAGCTCTAATTCCGACCGGCATCTTTGTGGATTATCCGACAGTTTCTCAGCGTCCCTCGCAAGAACCTAAAAGACGATGACATTTCAACTACCTTTTCTAGTACCACAATGGATGTGGTATTCCTCTACAAAATAATTCTAGAGACCACCTAGTGTACACGATGTTGTACCGAACATTTACTGCAGTGAATAAATATACCTGACTCCAGTCTCCAACAGTCCACTCCGGACAGGCTCCAGGATTACAGCTTCTCGTGGCTTGTGGCTTTGTTCTGCTGTCACATTTGCCACTTCCTCCAGTACATTCTACTGTTCGCTCTATTTTCCCATTCCCACAAGACACTGAGCACTGAGGAAAAGAGTGACATTGTCATTTCAGTTGAGTTGGTATACAAAATAAATTCCTTGCATCACTAAATAAATTTGCGATGGACAAGCAATACTCCTCGTCGCTTCATGCTGCTGTAACGGGATATAGGCATTGGCCTGATAGGCCACTTGGCTCCAATGCAGACCTACAAAACAAACTGTCGACTCTCGTTACCTCACTCCATCGCCCTGCCCTCCACACAGGGCACGAGCCCATGTCACACATGGTATACACATCTGGTTGGTTTCTGTAGTCGCATCGGAACTTGCCTCCCACACATTGAACACTGCGCTTTCTCCATCCCTTCCCACAAGTTAGATGTAGTGGTGGACGAGGCAGGTGTGATAGTAGAAGCAAGCCGCAAGCCACGACAAGCTGTAATCTTGGTTCATGTCCTGAGTGGAGAGTTGGAGAGTGGAGTCAGGTAAAAAAAATGTTCGATACATACGATGCTTTGAAAAGGACATTCCAGGCTAGACGATATCCAGAATCTTTCGGGGAATAATCGCATGTCAACTTGGCAACAAAAATGACGTCTTTTTTTGTCAAATATAATGTGTTGCAATAACAGAACCTTTAGATGTTGGGTACTCGCAATGGACGACGTTCGAAACTTATTTCTAGATCCTTTTGCCTTGCAAATAATGAATGTTTCACATTACAGAAAAGAAAAGACTGTTTTCGACTAATATAAATGTGTTATGATAACCAAGACAGAACAGGATTCCAAACTCTTTATTTTTCGACGGACCCTCGGAAAATCCTCGTAGATGGTAGAAATTAGAGTTTACTTTACAAACATTCTCAATATCAAGGAGTCTCTCCTCCTAGGTTAATGACTCGTACCTCTGTCATTATTCCACAGTGTTCTGTTTCATGCGGGAGTGGGAAAAAAGAACGAACCGTAGAGTGCAGTGGAGGACGAGGAAAATGTGACAGTAGAAACAAACCACAACCCACAACAAGCTGTAATCCTGGTCCCTGCCCTGAGTGGAAAGTTGGAGATTGGAGTCAGGTAAAATTCAGTCGGCGCACATACTTCGAAGGCAGAGGAAACTTCAATGTAAACCAAATGAATGTGAAAACATTTCATCCAAATGTCTCCAAATAGACATTTAGTCAATTGAAGTTTTAGTTACGTTCAGAAGATCTGAATTCCACACTATCAAAGGCCAATTATTAATGTTTTTTCCATAGTGTTCAGTGTCTTGTGGAAATGGAAAGAGGGAACGCACAGTGGAATGTAGTGGAAGAAAAGGAAAGTGTGACCGCAAAACAAAGCCACAAGCCACAACAAGCTGTAATCTTGGTTCATGTCCGGAGTGGAAAGCTGGAGATTGGAGTCAGGTATATTAATTCGGAGCAGGTCTTCAAATCAAGATGAGATTTTTCCACAATATTTTGTAGGTCTAAAGATGTTTCCTTGCTACCCTTAAAAATGATCACATAGAGACAAAGTCATCCTCCTTGCGTTTGAGAAGGATATCCGAAATATTTGTTAGCAGGAGCCCATTAGAACTGTGATATCTGCGGGACTTCTTTATTTCCCGCGAAAATGATCTTGTTTTCGCCGACGTCCGCATAACAGCCTAAAAAAAAATGGCGGCCAAAGGGGAAGGCCGATCTCTCCCATTTTCCTTTTTATTTTGATCCCTTTTTCCAATCTCACAACCGAGGGAAACTGGGTATAAGCTAACTGGAAGTTAATAAAGTAATAGACAACTTGGAAGTGGCATTCATATGTGTTGAACCGCCAACAGTGCGAACCGTCCTGTATTTTCATGGTCTGTTATGGTTTTATGCTTTGTTGTTCGTTCTTGTTGCCATATAACTTCTTGTAAAATGAGATGTTCTGTATGATTCGGATTTTGCTGGAGGCCAAGGACCGACAAAAACAAGGAAACCTATGAATTTTGGTCGTGAAGATCTAGGCGATGCCTGACGATAGTGTGAGCGGTCTTGACGATAAAAAAGAAGATCACGAAACGTCAAGCGTGAATGATATACAGCGAAGAAAACTCCCGGAGAGGCAGCAGAATAGAACCAAATAATCTGAAGACTTCGATCAACTCGAAATCTGGCACAAGGAACTTTCACTGAGCTACCGCTTTAAGTGTCGACATTTTATATTTCACTTCGAATTGAAGCCTTGTCGCCTTGTCCACTCGAAGACTCTGGAAGACTTCGAGGCAGCTTCTCAGTTTCCTGATCGTGTGCTTGTGTTGTAACTTTCGGATAAACAAAACTGCGATCACCAAACAGGACCATTCCATTCTGTTCGCTTAGACGTCCGTGTTAACGGCGACTGGAGTTTGCATGCCTAATCTACAAACATACATTGGGGTATTGTTGTAAAATGGGGTTGACAAGCCGTAAACGACTCCTGCGGTTCTTGACATTTGTACATTAGCAGTTCTCTGCTCGGTAGCTTAACCTTTCTTTTTGCTTCACTCGTGTTTATAGGGGACACTTAATGCTGAGTTATAAGGAGAAATTTTAAGTAAAGTTGAGCCGTTAGCCCGTGTTGTAGCTGAGATTTTTAGAGGTCATAGGTCTGCGTGATTTCCGCTGTATCGGCATGTCGCCTCGAACCTCTGTAATTTGCCATGTGTTTAAGCATTGTTTAGGCTCAATTCTATAGATTGCAAGATATGTTTTTAGTCTCTAAACTTGTTTTTGTCTTCGCGGAACTAAATTTGAGATTTTCCGTGAACGTGTTGCTTATTTGTATTCTATATTGTGACGCCGAGGCCGGCTGTTTGATTAGAACTGTTCGCAAGTACAGTATATTGACTGTCACGGATGACATATCTGTCCTCGTGCGTTTTTCTTCTCAGACGCCTTAGCTTTACTTCTAGAAAGCTTTACGTTTGTCTAGAGCAGTTCTTATGTTTCTTGCAGCTATCTAATAGAGCTTTTGTTTCTCAAGTAAGGTTTATTCCTCCGTTTGGTCGTTCTGACACTACATAAATTCAAATGTAGCTGCTTACGCGCAAGTCTGTTGACTGTTTTGCGTGTTGTATATGCCGCTACTCGGCGTTCGGAAAGACTTGCTGTTTTCTGTGGAAGTTGGCTCATAAATATCAGAAACCGACCAGATCTGTATACCATGTGTGACATGGGCTTGTGCCCTGTGTGGAGGGCAGGGCGATGGAGTGAGGTAACGAGAGTCAACAGTTTATTTTGTAGGTCTGCATTGGAGCCAAGTGGCCTATCAGGCCGATGCCTATATCCCGTTACAGCAGCATGAAGCGACGAGGAGTATTGCTTGTCCATCGCAAATTTATTTAGTGATGCAAGGAATTTATTTTGTATACCAACTCAACTGAAATGACAATGTCACTCTTTTCCTCAGTGCTCAGTGTCTTGTGGGAATGGGAAAATAGAGCGAACAGTAGAATGTACTGGAGGAAGTGGCAAATGTGACAGCAGAACAAAGCCACAAGCCACAAGAAGCTGTAATCCTGGAGCCTGTCCGGAGTGGACTGTTGGAGACTGGAGTCAGGTATATTTATTCACTGCAGTAAATGTTCGGTACAACATCGTGTACACTAGGTGGTCTCTAGAATTATTTTGTAGAGGAATACCACATCCATTGTGGTACTAGAAAAGGTAGTTGAAATGTCATCGTCTTTTAGGTTCTTGCGAGGGACGCTGAGAAACTGTCGGATAATCCACAAAGATGCCGGTCGGAATTAGAGCTTTGTAATAAATTCGAGAGCCTATCAGAGAGATAGTTTCTCCTCCCACTAGAACGATGGCAATCGATAGCTGTTTCTTTTTTATGATTTCTCTGCAGTGTTCAGTGTCCTGTGGAAATGGAAAAAGAGAGCGCCCAGTTAGATGTAGTGGTGGACGAGGCAGGTGTGATAGTAGAAGCAAGCCGCAAGCCACGACAAGCTGTAATCTTGGTTCATGTCCTGAGTGGAGAGTTGGAGAGTGGAGTCAGGTAAAAAAATGTTCGATACATAAGATGCTTTGAAAAGGACATTCCAGGCTAGACGATATCCAGAATCTTTCCGGGGAATAATCGCATGTCAACTTGGCAACAAAAATGACGTCTTTTTTTTTGTCAAATATAATGTGTTGCAATAACAGAACCTTTAGATGTTGGGTACTCGCAATGGACGACGTTCGAAACTTATTTCTAGATCCTTTTGCCTTGCAAATAATGAATGTTTCACATTACAGAAAAGAAAAGACTGTTTTCGACTAACATAAATGTGTTATGATAACCAAGCCAGAACAGGATTCCAAACTCTTTATTTTTCGACGGACCCTCGGAAAATCCTCGTAGATGGTAGAAATTAGAGTTTACTTTACAAACATTCTCAGTATCAAGGAGTTTCTCCTCCTAGGTTAATGACTCGTACCTCTGTCATTATTCCACAGTGTTCTGTTTCATGCGGGACTGGGAAAAAAGAACGAACCGTAGAGTGCAGTGGAGGACGAGGAAAATGTGACAGTAGAAACAAACCACAACCCAAAACAAGCTGTAATCCTGGTCCCTGCCCTGAGTGGAAAGTTGGAGATTGGAGTCAGGTAAAATTCATTCGGCGCACATACTTCGAAGGCAGAGGAAACTTCAATGTAACCAAATGAATGTGAAAACATTTCATCCAAATGTCTCCAAATAGACATTTAGTCAATTGAAGTTTTAGTTACGTTCAGAAGATCTGAATTCCACACTATCAAAGGCCAATTATTAATGTTTTTTTCCACAGTGTTCAGTGTCTTGTGGAAATGGAAAGAGGGAACGCACAGTGGAATGTAGTGGAGGAAAAGGAAAGTGTGACCGCAAAACAAAGCCACAAGCCACAACAAGCTGTAATCTTGGTTCATGTCCGGAGTGGAAAGTTGGAGATTGGAGTCAGGTATATTAATTCGGAGCAGGTCTTCAAATCAAGATGAGATTTTTCCACAATATTTTGAAGGTCTAAAGACGTTTCTTTGCTACCCTTAAAAAATGATCACATAGAGACAAAGTCATCCTCCTTGCGTTTAAGAAGGATGTTCGAAATATTTGTTAGTGATTGGAATTGTGAGATCGGAATGAAGAGCACAATATTAGGTCACTTGCGTCACTTAGGTCACTTAGGTTACATTAGGTCACTTGCGGGCCAAGGAATTCTATCCTCATAAGTTAGCTCAAATCGATCGTAGCTCTCTTTTGTTATTGATAGTGTTCGGTGTCATGTGGAGACGGACAAAGAAAACGCAGAGTGGATTGCAGTGGAGGAAGAGGCAAATGTGATGCTAACACCGAACCACAAGCCACAACAAGCTGTAATCTTGGTGCTTGTCCTGTGTGGAATGTTGGCGACTGGAATCAGGTAAAATCTTTTGGTCCAAAAAAATCCAAGTGTGATAATAGACCCGTAACAGGGTGTTGTCACCATGAGCAAAGATTGTTCTTTGCGTTGTACTTCAAGCCTCTGTAATAGCAATGAAAGTCCGTTATCTCGAGACAATTTATGCGTCTTTAGATTTGTTTGCTTTCTGCCCCATCTGCCTAGTTAATTAACACGGTGTAATGAATGTAAACGCATTGTTTCTTAGTGTTCCGTTACTTGTGGAGATGGGTCAAGAGAACGTCGAATTGAATGCAGTCGATCAGATGTCAGCTGTGACGCTAACAGCAAACCACAGGCTACATCACGGTGTAACCCCGGCGCATGCCCAGTGTGGCAAGTTGGACAGTGGAATCAGGTAGGCTAATTTTTTCTTGTTCACAACGGAAAGAACGACAGCGACATTTTTATCAGAGAGAGGCAATCGGATATTAGTTTCCGAACAGATGCTTCAGCTGAATTAGTCTTATAGTCCTGTCATACCAAATGCCAGACTTCTTATGTTGGGTGCGAAATTTTTCTCCAATTTTGTATTGCATCGCCCCTCTTGAAATTAAACTTTAATTTCAACTGTGTTCTTGAACCATTTTGGAGAGTTAAGAGGTACTCAGCGAAAACGTCTTCGGCAAGTGTTTCCCGAATCGAATACTCTTTGGATAATCTTCAGAGAACATTCCTGGTCTTTGCTCTGGCTGTTTACCGGTAACGAACCCAACACTTGGCCCATACCTGCGTGCGCAGCCGCATGTATCTTGTGTGACATTATATCTCTATTTACTGCGACGTCCGCCTCTCTGTTGCTCAGGGAGACCGATCTTTCTATTCTCAAGTGCAACTATTCAAGAGCAAAATCTCTGAGTAATGAGAGAACATTAAAGCGAGAAAAGATTGACGAAAGATCAGAAATATCTTGTGAATCCCCGGGATGATGAGATTGTCCTGTGTTTCTCTCTTCTCGACCCCATTCCGCATCTACTGACTGATTGGTTGTCTTGCAGTGTTCAGTGACGTGTGGAGCAGGTTCTCGAAGGCGTGCCGTCATATGCAGTGGGGGAAGAAATAAGTGTGATCCTAAAAGCAGACCAGAAGATATTTCTCAATGCAACACTGGGGACTGTCCAGAATGGAAAGCAGGGGAATGGAGCAAGGTAGTGGTCTTGCAGTTTTTGCCGTCGCTCGCCATATCGCACTTGTGTTTTTGAATTTCAACAGTTAATCAAAACACCCCCTAATAGTTTTCATGATCATTTATTTTAAGTGTTCTGTCACGTGCGGGAGTGGATCTAAGCAACGTCAGGTGGAATGCAGCAGATCGGACGTCGCATGTGATCTAACAAAGAAGCCAGCATCGACAGCGAGATGCGAACTTGGTGCATGCCCTAAATGGGAAACTGGGGAATGGAGCTCGGTGAGCGTTTCTCAAACTATCTTAAATTACCAGACATAGTTTTCATTTAGTTCGGTACTGTGTCTTGGTTGAACTGGAGTCCAGCCACACTGTAATAGGAATTTTTGCCTGGTGCGACACCTCAGTGTATGAATATCTGTGACCGTTTTCATGCAACTTCTTTTCAGTGCTCAGTAACCTGTGGGGATGGACTTAAACAGCGCTCTGTCGCCTGTAGTGCAGGAACAACCAAATGTGACCCAAAAACAAAGCCACAGAGTTCTATAAGTTGTAACGCTGGTTCCTGTCCCCAATGGAAGGCCACAAAATGGTCACAGGTAAGCAAATAAGAAATCTTGCCCATTACCCCTCGGGGTTCATGGATAAAAGGAAGGAAGCAAACAAGCAATAAGAACGTACGTAACCGTAAAAGTCCACCACAAGTCATAACTCGAGCGACTTCACCTGCTAGCTGTTACATTTATTGTAAGGATTTAAATAAACGCCAATTTGGACCATTTGTGTCCGCGTTTACGGTTACATTATGAACAAATCTTCCCTTGCCGACACCACCATAAAGATGGCTCTTCCTGGCCAAAGACATTTTAATCTGCTATCATGTGAAAAGCTGATAAGTCTGTTATCTGCACGTGTGACCATTCCAATTCAGCAAAAATTCACCTTCCCAAAAGATTGTCATCACTTGAAGCTGAAAACAGTGTTAGGTATAGCAAATGTTACTGTTGGGATTTCTCTCCTTTTTCATTTATTGAATTTCTAGTGTTCAGCAACTTGTGGCGAAGGAGTTAAAGAGCGCGTAGTTGTATGCAATGGGAAAGCTACCAGCTGTGATGCAGCAACCAAGCCGGCAATCAAAGCGATATGTAACTTGGGACAATGTCCAGAATGGAAGATAGGAGACTGGTCTGAGGTGTGAACACTTATGTTTTGTTTTAAACGAGTTATTGCGTTTCTTTTGCATCTTTCTGTCAGAGATTTTTCATAATCAGTATAGTGAGCTTCGAATTAACCTAAACTAAGTTGCAGACTTATGGATCATATTGGGTACGCCATAGAAATCTAAGATCTTTGGAAATTTTGAAACTGTACAAACACGATCCACAAACCGTTAGATCAAAAATACGTTTTTTTTATTTTGCAACAGTATTGTTTGATCGTCCGGGTGAGGGTAATTCTGAGAAGAACTCTTGTTGGTGACTGACTTTTCAACGACTTGAGCGGAAGTAATCTTCAGAGTCAAGTGAATAGTATTTGTCAGTTGATGGTGTTATAAGTCTGGTCTGTTGAACTTAAGTAATTGGTCAGTTTAGCCATGATGGTATTGGCTGTACGATTCGAGTAAAGTTTGTACGAAGGCATTGTGACGTTTTCAAACACGTATTTTGATTTGTATCCTAGTGTTCAGTTACTTGTGGTGGCGGGTATAAACAACGACAGATTAAGTGTGTCAGCGGAGTGAACGCCTCTTGTGACGAAGGAGCCAAACCAGCAGAAAAGGCTAGCTGCAATCTTGGGCTTTGTCCGAGATGGAACATTGGGCGATGGACTCAGGTAGGGTATCTGCAGTGATGTAAATGTTGATATATGTCAGTTTTCCACTTGGTATCGTAAAGAAACTGTGGTGCACGCACCCTCGTTTTTTGTGATATTCATGAAGTGCTGTTGCTAGAATCGAAATAAGACAGCGTTTCAGACATGCTGCTTTTGATTTGATCAGGCCTCGTGGATAACTGTCCCTTTAATTAAGCCCTTTACAACTCAATCCAAGCTAATCTGGTTTTCAGTTTAGGTAAACCTGAACAGTGTTCAAAGCTGTTTCGTAAAAGAAACGACTTGTTTAAGATCATTTGCTTAGTTTAACAAATTTGCTTCCAATTTACAGTTTACTTTATATGGCAATCGTCATCCGAAAAGAGATCAAGTTTCCAAACTAAACGCTCCACCTGCCAATATAAATCTTTAGGCTGCAACGTAATGAGGTTTGCTTCATCCTAAAGTGCAAAGGAAAATTGAATTTGCTATCGCAAAATCGCGACTAAGATTGTCTGAAATCGAGATCTAACAAGTGACATCACTTTGCAGTGTTCTCGGACTTGCGGTGAAGGAATTAAAAGGAGAGCTGTAGGATGCTTCTCAATGAGACCTCGTCGCTTGTTAGAAGAGTCAGCTTGTGATGCGAAACTGAGGCCTTCTGGCCGAGAAGTTTGCAAACTCAAAGAATGTTACCCGGATGCCAAATGGCGCAAGGGAGAGTGGGGCAAGGTAATGCTTCTGCGCATGTTGCCTGAAAAGTATTACGCTTCTCCGAAGATTTCCCAAGATTAAGTGAAAGAGGTTCCAAATTTAATTTAGCAACACCACAAGAAGGAAGTGCTCAGTAACTTTTATTTGTATGTTACACAATGGGGTCTCACCCAAGGAGAGCAACCTGAAAACCGTCTTGAACAACGTAATATGACAGAACTGATCAGTATCTTTCATTTGAATGGTCACTCACCAGGAGGATACCCATCCACAGAATTAAAAGTTAGAACCACCTTATACAGCTCAAGAAACAGTACCACATGAAAGTACTGCTCAATAGCTTTCATTTAAATGGTCACACACTAGGGTTATATCCACAGACTTAAAAGTTAGAACCACCTTGTACAGCATAATAAACAGTACCACATGAAAGTACTTCTCCAGAGCTTTCATTTGAATGGTCACACACTAGGGTTTTATCCACAGACTTAAAAGTTAGAACCACCTTGTACCGCACAATAAACAGTACCACATGAAAGTACTGCTCAATAGCTTTCATTTGAATGGACACACTATGGTTTCATCCACAAATCAACTCTTTTCATTTCAATATTTCTAGTGCTCAGTCTATTGTGGTCTTGGTGACAAGTCACGTGATATATGGTGTGGTATTAAAAACGGAACTAAAGTCCCGGATGAATACTGTGCCAATGAACATAAACCCAGATCAAAGCGCTCTTGTAACAAGAAACGTCGCTGCGGTGAATGGGAAATCGGCCTCTGGAGTGAGGTAAGCCTTTAGTAGGAAGTTTAAGTCCTTGTTGAATTTTGTTTGCGGAGGCGCAGTGGCCTTATGGTTGGTGCGTTCGACTCTGTACCAAGTGATCCGCGTTCGAGCTCTGGCCGAGGACAATACGTTGTGTTTTTGGGAAAGACACTTATCTGTCCACTCAGGTGTATAAATGGGTGCCGGCAAATTTAATGGTGGGGGGTAACCCTGCGATGGACTAGCATTCCACCCCGTGGGGAGTAGAAAATTATATAGTTGCTTCATTCTTCAGAAATCGGGATAAGCTCCGGCCTGATGGGTCCCTTGGTTCGTATGCAGACTTCTTACCTGTTGAGTGTTTTTGCGTAGGTCGTCACGCAATCCTCTGTGACGTTCTGAATAGTGGCTGTTGTCTGAAAGCCTTTAAAAGGACAAACAAGTTGTGGGGCGAAAGGCAGTAAAGTATCTTGCAGCTAAAAAACTAGTATTTACATTTAAATTATCTTCACAGTGTTCAAAAACGTGTGGAGAGGGAACGATTACTCGATCCATTAGATGTCTTCATCTACTAGAATACAAAGGGAACACGTTCTGTGACAGCAAGACACGACCACTAGACAAACAACGCTGTGACAAGGGAAAATGTGCTCCGCCCCTAAATCTCTACCACTGGCAGACGTCCACGTGGAGTCAGGTATCAATTAACACAGTCATAATTTAACCAATCACGGTACTGATTGCCTTTTACTTTTTTTTCCGAGAATTTGCTAATTCATCAAGGGAGCATTTAGCTCATAGAATGTTATTGTTTTAATCATCTCGTACGTAACGGTGTAGATGTAGATGTTGTCCGCTGTTCTTCACATCAGATCTTACAGGCAGCCTCTACACCACGCCGTAGAAATTAGGAAACGCTGCTTTTTTCTACTGTTAGACCTACCAAACTAATCGTCCGACATAGTACTGTGGACAGGGCCTAATTGTTCAGGCCATTTATTACCTCTAGGGACAAGAAGTCGCAGAACCACACAATGGAATTGGTTTAGAGCTAGGTTTTGGTTTACCGTGAACTTCAATTACAGCATTTAGAATGGCATGCGCGGTTTCTACCTTTGCTTGTATCTTACTTGAATCGAACCTAAATACCTAATTTTGTATTCTCAGTGTTCTAACTCGTGTGGGTACGGACAGAAGTCGCGTGACATCTGGTGTGTCGACTTGTCAAAAAGTAAAGTCAATAACGAACGATGCAGCCCTTCATCCAAGCCTGAGAACGTGTCTTCCTGCTTTGAATCGAAATGTCCCCCCAAATGGAAGCACGGTGATTGGTCAGCGGTAAGTGGGATAAATCTGCAATCTGAATTTCATGAGTCTTCTCTTGGTTAGTGAGGTTGCTAGGGGACATGTTGTACGGGCGAACATACCCCCGGACCCCCTACACGGTTACGCCTTCGGCGGTCCCTATCTCAAATCCCCTTCTCTAAACTCCTGTATCCGCCTTAGGAATACCCATTTCATTTGTTTGCATGTATTTGCTTGCTTTGCTGCACGTTTTCATTGACTAAATATATGAACCTTTGCTAAAATGTTACCGTGTTTCTGTGCCTGCAGTGCTCCAAGTCGTGTGGACGCGGTTATCAGTACAGACCAGTTGAATGTTCCACAACACTCAATAGAGCCGTGTCTTTGAACACGGAATGTGACCGACGCACAAAGCCTCCCGTTTGGCGGCAGTGTAACCAGGGGGAGTGTGGTGGTTTTCTGTTCTGGCGAGTGGGACCCTGGTCTGAGGTAAAGGAATGATATGACATCATTTGATCAGCCATCTTCGTTACGGCTGGCCTGTGTTTGAACAAACCACAACTCAGTCTCTTCTTTTCTTCACAGTGCTCGGTCAGTTGTGGCAGCGGAGTCATAAGGAGAGCTGTCAAGTGCATGGCTAGGAATAGAACGTATCTCGATGACTCTTACTGTACATCGCCCACATCACCCAAGCCAGATCCAGCGCGACAGTGCCAAATGAAAGCCTGTAAGTGGCAAACACGATTTTCGTATCTGTGTAGGCCCGCAAGGCATACAAATACAAGAAGTAAATTTAGTGGGCCGCCACGAAGCTCTTCGGAACGTCTCACAGGATTGGTTGAGAAAATTATATACAAACAATGGTAACAATGGACCCTAGCCCTAAAACAATAGAGCTTCGTGCCAACAAGATCCAATGAAATTAGAGGTTCTAGAGAGCTTCGTGACAACAGAATTTAGTTGGCTCGGTTGCTGAGAGTCAATAAACAATCTGTTTAATTTTGAAAGGTCCACCAACAAGCTGCAAAGAGGTTCAACTATCCAAAGGAATACTAACAGATGGGGAACAAATTCTGGCTGTTCAAGGAAAAGAACTTCAGGTAAAATTGCTTTGCTTATTTTCGGCAATTTGAAATTGCCGAAAATAGGTCATTCTACAGTTAGGATACAAACCTTGTTATGTTTCCCCTTAGAGTTAATGCGGCGAAATACAAGATACAAAAACCCTCAACTTGTCGCGCAACATTGTTTCGTTGCAAGTTTTTGTCGATGTTTCCCGTTTTTCACCTTGCGTGATCAACTTGTCGCGCAACAAAAACATTTTATGCGGGTTGAAAGAAGTTGTTGCGAAAAGTAGAGCGTGGGTCTACTTTGAGCAACAAATTTTGGCTTTGTTGCTCGTTTTTCATCAAACTCACAACTTGTCACGCAACAAATCTGCTCGTGCCCTAGCAAATCAACCAATCAGCGCGCCGCATTTCTTCAACCCGCAACAAATGCTTTTGTTGCTGGTCAAGTTGATCACGCAAGGTGAAAAACGGGAAACATCGACGAAAACTTGCAACGAAACAATGTTGCGCAACAAGTTGACGGTTTTTGTATCTCGTATTTCGCCGCCTTTACTCTGTTGTCATACAGGCGGTTGTCATACTAACTCGTTTCTAATCTCTGTCATCACAAAGTCAACCCAAACCTCGCTTTCATGCAGAGGCTGGGTTATATTTCACAAAACGTCAAAATTCTGACGATCGTTAACTTGAACTTGAACATAAAATGTTTGCATTTTTTGTCCTACAGTTGCTAGTGTAACATTTACTTTTCAGGGAAATTAGCATGTCTTATCTTAAGTTACTTTGCGATGTTCTCATTCCGTTTACCGTTTTTTTATGTCACGTTAGGTGTATTGTCACGCGATGACGTCAGAAAAACCGAAGGAGTACGTCACGCTCAAAGCAGGCCCGTCCACTAACTTCGCAGAAATTTATCCTAAAAGGTAACGTTGGTCTTTTTTCCTTTAGCTTTTAAATAAAAAGCGCACTCACTTTGACTAATCACAAACGACACAGACAATCTGGTAAACCAGTCAGAGATCCATATCGCTTCTGCTAAGCGCGAGAAAACGTGCGCGAGCCAATCACGAGTAGATTTTTTATAACCTCTGATTGGCTGACAAATTGGCGCGAAATTTCTTAAGCCAATCACTTAACGTATAACGTAGTTTACAATACAAAACCAACTACTAATTACTTTTGGCGCTCATTTAAAACAGCTTTAAAAAGGTTTATTTATTTCTAACTTTACTGGGTTTTTTTTTCTGTAGATTGCGTGATGCTTGGGCGTGTCCTGCTAACGGCTCTCATCTTGACCGGTGTGACTGTGAAGATGAAGATTATAATTTATCAGGAGGATCTTATTTCTCAAAAGTTAGAATAAACTTGTCCACCATGAAGATAATCGGTGAGTCCAAGCTTTAGATCTTACTACCTTAGTATAGGTGAACAGCTGAGTAAATTTGGTCAACTGTCTGATTGCGGTATCATGCAGCTGAACGTCGCTATTTCGAATTCGCGGGGAAAACGAAACATTGTTCGCAATAATGGGAGTTCAGAATAACAGATAGTAAATGACTGAAGGGAAAATTCAAGGAAAATGGTTTTGAGTTCGAAATAATAGGGAATTCGAAATAACCAAGTTTGAATTAGCTGGGTCGAACTGTACTACTAAGGGTGCGCTTCTTTAAGAAAATCCAAGATTGGATTTTTAAATCCGAAAGAATCTAAAAACGGATTTTGCGTTTCTTTACTAAACAGATCAATCCAAGATCTTTCAGATCATGGCATGTCAAAGGAACCGAAGAATCCACTTCCAGAGTGGATTCTTCGGTTCCTTTGAGGCACCATGATCCAAGAGATCTTGGATTGATCTGTTTGGTAAAGAAACGCAAAATCCGTTTTTAGATTCTTTCGGATTTAAAAATCCATCTGTGGATTTTTTTAAAGAAACGCACCCTAAAACTCTAGTTAACGCCAATTGCCTTAAACTCTGAGATACAATTCTTCAGGTTTCTTTTCCTCTATCTGTTTGTTTTTCCTATTTTCCTTTCTCGGGAGGGTAAGAAAAGCTGTTAATGTTTCCATGCACAGCTTGTACGGTGTTCACCTTGAGTTCAAGATTGTTTCCATAACTGTTTAGGCAACGTCCACGCTACGCTAAAAAAATTTGAAAACGCAGCTTTAATTTACTTCTACAGTTAGCAGGGCCGTACATAGCGGGGGGGGGGGCAGGGGGGTCAGTTGCCCCCGCCAGGAAAACTAATAGGGGTGAAAACAAAACGTCCGACTAGAAACCTTGTCTGTATACAGGAGATCCCTGTGAAGGTTTGTGGAGTTTACCCCCGCAGACAAAAAATCCTAGGTACGGCCCTGGTTAGGCCTGCCCGTCCACACTAATCCATCACGAAAACGGAGCTTTTCGAAGAAGCTCTTCAAACCAGAGGTTTTTCGTTTTCGTTTGGACGCAAAACAATTTGAGACAACGATGACGTCACGATAATCACGTGATTTCCCTGACCGAGTTTTTCTCAAACACAAATCAAAAAAGGCCAGTGATTGTTGCGTTTTAAAAATTCCCGCGGCGTAATGTGCACGGAAAAAATTGGATGCGTTTTCAGAGTGAAAACGCCGTTTTCAAATTGCTTTGGTGAAGAGTGGACCGGGCCTTAGCAGCAATGAAAGAAACTGTAATATTGCTTTCAAGAATTAAATGCTTTTATTAATTTCCCCTCATATTTAGCCAGTGGCCTGCAACCAATCACAGCGTGGCGTTGAGTATCACGTTTGCTGCATAAAACATTTTTTAACAATAATTTTCGTTCTTTGTTCAGCGGAAGACAAGCAATTTGCGGTGACAAGAGGCTTAAATCCTCCGCCATATGGTACGGCAGGGGATTGCTACAGTGCTCAGGGAAAATGTCCACAGGTAAAATAAAACAAGATAAATAGATCAAATGAAAGTGGCCTGCAGTTTTCAATTAATCAAGGTCTTGTAGAGTTGTCCTAGGGGAGGCGCGGTGGCCACATGGTTAGTGCGCTCGACTCCGGATCGAGCGGTCCTGGTTCGAGCCCTGACCGGGGACATTGTGTTGTGTTCTTGGACAAGACACTTTACTCTCACAGTGCCTCTCTCTACCCAGGTGTAGAAATGGGCACCGGTGAATTTATGCTGGGGGTAACCCTGTGATGGACTCGCATCCCATCCAGGTGGGAGTAGAAATACTCCTAGTGGCTCAATGCTACAGAAACCGGGATAAGCATCCGGTCTGGTGTGCCACTTGCCCGTGTGCAGACTACCTTAGTTCTCTAAAAGGTTTTCTTTGGCAACCTGAGTATACGAAAGTACATCACTCAAAAGTACTAAAGAAATCGTTCTTTTCTCCAAGAACACCCACCTTCACCTTTTTTACTCTCGCTTCAAAGTAAAAATTAAAGTGGCTCCGTCCGCATTGTGATAATTGTTACTATGGAAACTGAGCCCCTTGATGTTCAAGTTCTCTCTTTTAAGTTTTCCTGTTATTTTGATTTTCAGGGCCGTTTTAGCATCAATTTACAAGATACTGGCATCAAGTTAACTTCCAAAGTAATGTGGGGCTCCACTGGGAAGGCATATTCTCAAATTATCTACAGATACCCGGTAGGTTTGATGATAGTAGTTGGAAAACAACTTAGGAATAGTTAAGCCCTGTTTCGCTGATTGTGGTAGCATGTTTACCAATATGTTATAGTACTTGCACGACAGAACTTTTTATGTTCTCGATTTATCGGGATACACATTGAACTTGCGGTGTTATCTTGAATGGAATCTGACTCTTTTTAAAAATCATTCTACGGTCATCGCGGTTCATGGTCGGCTATCCAAATATTTCTTTTTCTGCGCCAAGCCGTTGGTAATAATTCTTAATTGTCATTCTCATTTTTTTGCTGTCAAAAATTTCCAAAAAAACTGAGTGGTTTTGAACGTTTTAAAAAATCGCAATATCGCGTTTAATCAGTTTTGAAGTTTGTTAGTGAGAACGTGTGATCACTTTCTGTACAATGTCTTTACTTTGTCTGGATGTTTACTTAACTGTTGGTTTTGACTTGTTCCTTTCCAGGAAGGACTTCAAGTTATAGGTAAATGTGGAGGCAGATGTGGTGTTTGCAGCCCTGAAAGTGGCATAGGATTACAAATTGAAATGGTCACAGGTAAAAAAAACCTTATTCAACAACGGTTGATCAGAAGTGAGATCTTAACTTATACTCAGGCTCCTCCCCCTCCTAAACCCAAGTAACTCCCGATTCCTCGATTTCGATTGACTGGGCCCACGATCTTTGCAGATCGTTGCTTAGTCACGTAAAGTGTTCTTTTGACGTCACTTGGATAGGCTGCTGTTCAAGAAACACTTGCAGAGACTCGCGCTTTTTGAAGTTCAAGAAAATTCATTCTTTCTTTATTGTCAAAGGCAGACAAAAGAAAGAAAGCTATCTAATTTGTATCTCAGCGATACTGATTAATTCTTCTTTCCTTTCCCTTGCAGAAGACGACACCTGAGTTCAGGAGCTTTATTAAATTAGTTCCAATAGGTGTACATATTTCCATTCATAGGAATTTTTACAATTGTTGCCATTCAGAGGTAAAGATATCATCGCTTCACTGAGAGAGAGAGAATTGTTTAGTTAAAACAGACTGAATGGTGCGGTACGAGTTTCACGGAAGTATTTATTGTTTGGCAACCTTACCATCGGGAGAAATTGGCCGGAAGATTAATTGTAATAAACCCTATTCATAAATGGCTTGTCAATTCGAAATTCTTTTTGAGTATTAAAATTAGTCCAAGAAACCTCGTGTTTGAATTGATAATTCAAAAGAAGTTTTACTCTCAAAAGAGAGTTGGGCTAGTTTATATCCTTACAAAAGAATTTTAAGATGGCAGTCAGTTATGAATAGGGTCTATGCTATTAGAGCAAGAAGGTGTCCCCTGTAGTAAGTGTCATGAAATTTCGTTGCGTTACTTTATGTAACGGCATGTTGCGTTACGTGATTTCGCGTCAGATTAAGATAATCACATTTGAAAGGGGTAATGTCAATGCTAAGCGCATGCGTGATCTTTGTAGTTGTTATCCAAAAACTGTTATTGTCTACCATCACTCCCAAGTGTCCGCTGTAGACTGAAACACAATTTGAGAGCGCTTGATCTCAGACTCCTGGGTCTTGACATTGTTTCTTATTAAAAATAGAAGTTTAAAATGGAAGTTAACCAACAGGTATATATTATATATGAAGACATAGCAACTAGACATTAGACATTTTAAAACAGAAAAGAAAATGACTTTATGCTCAAGCTATTTAGAAGGAATTTCACGTTCTCAAGATTTCGTCGAATTTCTTTTAACTTATTTTCATCCTATTTCCGAAAACGAATTTAAGCGGAAAGAAAAATCATAGTAAAATCTATTTTACGCACTTAGAAATTAGAACTTAGAAATTTCTTGAAACCAGCTGGTTGATCACTAATAAAACTAGTTCGATATATATTTTAAGAAAGTACGTCTCTTTTATACCAGATTTATCGAGTCATTTTGAAAACCAAATTGCAGGCAATTAATAATACTAAGAAATTAACGCATTTTGTGACATTTTATCGCATTCTTGTACAGTAAATAAGTCATAAGTGTCTTCTAAAGCAAAGTATTGTTAATGACACGGTCAGAACAATTTTTCACTCATAAGAGATGGAGAAGAAATTGCAATGTTGATTAAGGCCTGGATTATTTAAATGACTTCTCAGCTGCTTTATATGACTGGGAATATAACCCTTAGAATGCGGCGCCTTCTCTAAGGAAAGCAATTTATTTGGTATTTTGTACCAGGAAGTCGCACTATAAAAATCAGCAATTCTTGTTAAAATGTGGCGAGGTATCTGTCCTGGCAAATTCTTTAACGTTTATTTTTTTAGTAGCCTGCAGCAGGCGTTCTTTTGGAACGATAGACTAAGTATTGGATGCCGCCATCTTGGATTGTAGTTGGGTGCTTGGCCGGTAGTGGGTTGAGTCAGGCTACGGGGAAGACAGTATTTTTCCTTCCTCTTCCCTTCCTTACCCCATGTTCCCATCCCCCTTCTTCTCCTTCGAAACATTTCTCCCTCGCCCCAATCCACTATAGTTGTGAAATCCAAGATGGCGGCTTAATACGTGCACTCATGCGCCAACGCCAGCACTCCACGCCACTTCTCAGATGTTTTGCTATCTTGTTCCTGTGCCTCTCTTTTGCAAAAAGATCGATTTTGTAACAAATTGCGATTTAGGAAACTGGAACAGAACAGCTATGGTTTGTGCATTTACCGGAAGCATTCCTGGGAGTGAAAAGCGTTTCTGAGGGCGAACTTTATGTTTTAAAATGTCCTTATAAATGTCCTCATTTGGCATAATTATTTGCACGTTTTAGTTTTCGAACGAAGATGCGGCGAAAATGTCAATTTGAAATCAGATTCACAGACTATTTTCAAACATTTTGGAAGTAAAACTTCAATTCAGATACTGTTTGACAACTTTTGTAGTGCGACTTCGTGTGTACAAAGAAAAGTAGCATTTTTTTATACCCGTCCGATTAAATATCGAAAAAGTTGTACTGATTTCAACTTAAAAACATACACTTATGATAAGCAGCTTTGAAAGAATTCTATATTTATTAACAAGCAAATGACGCAAATTTTATTTTTGACAAAGTTTAATTACCCTTTATCGCAACGCCCGATTTTATTAACACGTCCTATTGATGATAATTAATAAGAAAAGTAATAAACTTTAATAGGTATTGTTTATGTGCGGCCTGATTTGGCTGTCACGCAACGCTTCCAAACAGGCAAGCGTTACGTGACGCGTTGCGCAACGGTTAGGAATAGGAGAGGCAATATGTATGGAAAAACAGCCTACAACTATTAAAATGTAGAGATTTATATATATACATTGAAAAGTTTATTTATTTAAACTAGCTGGCCTCGTTATAGCGGCTAGCTGGTGTGCCTGTACAGATTTTTAAATATATTATATGAAATTAAAGGTTAAAGTTGAAAGCTAAAATGTATAGCTGTAACTTTTCTGTGCATTTTCCTTCCCCGGTTTAAGCCGTAATAAATGTACATCCACATGAATCTCGTGAATTTCTTGCTTTACTAGAGGAGAAATATGCTATAATTCTGACTGCCAGGGAGTAAAACTCAAAACCTAGTTTTGTTTAGGTTGTTCAGGTTCCCTTCCACGTTTCCTCGTGAGTCACAGTTGCCTGTCTAACGTGTGTTTTCTCGTGTATCACAACCTTGATTTCCTTCACATTATCTTGCAGTGAGTTCCCTGTCTGCGTTATACCCTTCGTTCCCAAACACGTTTCCTCATGTTTCCTCCTGCGTTTCACCGTTTTTCCCCTATTGTGTTCCCTATCTGTTCACCCGTGCGTTACACCGTTACGGATATGAGCCAGTTCCGGTGCTATGTCATGCAACAATACTCTCACAGAAGAGAAGGCCTTCCAAGACG
>JAHPZR010029479.1:12500-30000 GCA_019787425.1 Platygyra sinensis | reverse complement strand
GTGTTGACTTGCAAGTGAAAAAAAACAGTTTCATGAGGATTCCTTCATTTAATAATCGAGATTGTAATTGGCATCACCATCATGGTTACTTAAATTCTCCTTTAATTAAACCAAAGCTCATTAGACAGATATTGGTACTATTTAATTCAGGTTCACACTTGCAGGTTTGAATTTTTTGAACATAAAATGTTACCCAAAAGAATTATTTAAACCATTGTGATATGATTTACCAGTTGACCATCACCATCTGTCATCGCGATGCGCTTGCGCATTTCAGTTTCATTGTCCCCAGGGCAACATTTTTGTGCAGCACAGTTGTCATCCTGCCCACATTCCAATGCACACTGGCTATTTCTCTTATCTTCAACAACAAATTCTGGTTGGATGGTCGTGGAGTGGATTCCCTCATTGTGGAAAAACCTCTTAATCTTATTGGCTATGTTCATGTAATCGTCTGGAGATCGACATGTAATATGGGCAGATGCTAAAAAAATTTTAAAAAATATACCAGAACACCAGGTCAGTAACAGAAAGTTGTTAAAACACAACACCTTTGGGGAAAAAACTATGGCCAAATTAATATATATATTAAGCACTAAATGACTAGCCCCAGGGGAAACAGCAAGTTTTCTTCCCCCTCCCCCCCCCCTTCCGAGACCCTCAATGTTCCCCAAAGTGAAGCAGGACCAGTCATCAATGTTTTGTTATATCTCCAAACTAAAAAATAGAATAAAATTGGGAAAAACATTTGCTTGATGACAGCTGGTACAGCAAAGTTGCCATGGCTTCAGCATGTACAACCTGATCATGTGCAAGTTGTTTAAGCTTTTATTTCCCTAGGGAGTTAGAGAGTTTTGACACAACACATGACACATTCTCCTCCAATCAGAAAAGGTATTTGAGATGGGTCCACATATAACAAATAGCTTAAGCCAAGCCTTGAAGTGGTGCTCCCATCAAACACTTATCAATTACACAAATTAAGACATTCACAGACAAGCATTTCACCTCATAAATGAATTGACCAAAATGCAAAAATGAAGAAGAATTTTTAAAAAAATTAAAACCACGCTTTTTTAACTCTTTTGCACTCACAAAAACATTATGTAATATTTAGCAACAACGTTTTGAGAGAAAACATTACCCGGAAACAATTTAAAAGATGGTTAGGACTTGTTTCCATATCTCAAACCGATCTTGGATACCTTGTGATGCGTACACAAAGTAAATACTGATTATAGGCCTAAGCACTGAAAATACTGATAAGGGTTAGGGTTAATAGTTAGCTTCTTTATAGCATTCGGGTTTCTGATATGGTACTTAAATGGAACAAATCGTTGGTGGCGTTTCCTCGGTGGTCTAGTGGTTAGGGTAGAAGACTGACGCGCTGGCACACCGGGTTCAAGTCCACCTCGTCACACGAAAATCTTTTTACCTAAAATTGAAGAGACTTGCACTTTGACAACATTTGTCGAGCAGAAAGTCTCTGTGTCAAGAAACTTAGAAATTTCATGGGAGTGTACATGAATAAGGAGAGGGCGGTTTGAGATATGGAAACATTCTTTGCGTGAGGCGGGTCTAGCGTGACTTGTAATCGGAGAATTTTGTTTATGTCTGAGGAAAAAATACCTTGACCTTTCAAACGACTATCAATTTACCTATGTTAAAAGGGTTTTTGACGAGTGTAAGGCTAAGTTTTAACTTTTTTCCCCAGAAAATTCCATCATTGCTTCTGGCGAAGTAAACACGATCTTACATTTATCACCATCAGCGTGTTCCATAGCCAGACGTAATACATTTATGGCGCATTGAATATTCCCTTCGAAAGTGAACAGAAACAAAAATTCCAGACTACAAAATCTTCTGTTTCGCACGCAAAACGAAAATACAGCTTAACCCTGGATAATTTCAGCCTTAGTAGCCAGCAACTGGTCCTAAGTTACATTCTTTATCCTTGCAAATGACCTGATGTGCATCTCCAACGGAGTTTGGCCCAATTTTGACCAAATAAACATTTCTCACAGACGGCCATGTTCTGTCTGAATAGTTAATTTGCTAACTTGACAAAATGCTCCTGAGGGGGGATATGACGAAAAGAGCTGAGAAATGGCCTGTAATTGGCTGATGATGACATCATCCGGTGACAACAATTGGTCGAGTGAGTCAGAGTTTGGATCTGCTCACCGACAAAAAGAAAATAAATAAACCGAAGGCAGAGCAATATACACTCTTGTTCACTTTTAATGACATAACATTCTCAACAAAATATGGCTGAATGAAAAAAAAAATGTCAAAGAATTTTTGTTTAGAAATTCCAGGGCAGTGGAAGAGAGATCAAATGTAAAACCTTTCATATGAGGGGTATACATAATTATTTTCTAAAACAACCCAATAGACCATACTCATATTCTCAGTAATGGAATGTACAGTGTAATTAGCTGTAAGTGACTTGTTATTAGTGTAAGTAGTATCATAACTGAATGTATTGTATTATATCATATTGTAATGTGGAGTTTAAAAAAATCATCACATGTACTTATTGCTATCACTTACAAACTCAAAGCAATTATCTATTAAATTGAAGGTTAAATCCCTTGCTGTAACTCACCAATAATCTTATTACCAGCCAACTGCCAAACATGGAATTCATGAACACTCAACACGCCCTCCACATTGTCAAGCAAGCGATCCTGTACTTCCTTGATCTTGATGTGTGTAGGGACAGTCTGGAGCAAGATCAGTGACGACTCGCGCATCAGTGGGATGGACGTCTTCAGTATAAGAAGAACCATGAATATGCTCATGCTTGGATCAACATAAATGGTCCATTTGCCTGATGCAAACTTGATGATCAGAGCACTGATGATGACGATGACAGAACCCAGGGCATCACCAAGCACATGAAGATACACACCTCGCATATTCAGCTGCGAACTTGACTTGACTTTCATGCGAGATGGACTGGATGTGGGCACAACTGTGCGAACCTTCCCATTTTCACCAGACAGCAAAACTGTGAAAGAAAATAACATAATCAGCCAGAAGTCTGGACTTAACAACTAACTGTAAATATTGCATTGTAAAGCCATGGTACACGAAACTCTGTCACTGAAAAAAGACTTAAGCCCTCTCATGTGGAACAACACTGTACATATTATGTTGCTGCTGCTCCTGCAAACAACAACTACAAGGGGAAGAAACTGGCCTAGCTAACACTTCACTCTGACATCCCCATACAAGGTTTCTGAACTGAGACCTGCAACCCTACATGTATCAAGAACACCCCCATCTCCAGTCGTGATTACCTTACTTTTTGCTATATCTATATTACTTCCTTGATGTTGTTACTCTATCTAATCAACTAAGATGTTGCTTTTGGGATTCCTTTATGCACATACCGTAGAATTCCGAAAGTAACGGCCCCCCCTGAAAGTAACGGCTACCCGAAAGTAACATTAATTTTTGGCCCTCCTTTTAAATCCCGAAAGTAACGGTCCCCCCGAAAGTAACGGTCCCCCCGAAAGTAACGGCTCCCTGAAAGTAACGGCATTTTAAAAAAATTACCCCAAAATGGTAGCAAAACACTGTTGTGACTCAGTGTTGTATTTGATGTTCCCTTCAAGCATTACTTTCCGTCGGCTTACAAAACGATCTTAAGAAGTACCATGACATATTCAACTGGAAAGAGAGAAATACAAATAATATCTCTTCTTTGGGAAGTAACTTAAACAAGAAAAACACCAACGTTTGTCATGAAACCGTGATTATCTTTCAATGTATACAGATTAGAAAACTAGAACTTATAAAAATTCTCAGATTATCTTGGAGCACATGCACATGCTTGAATAAAGAACGTTTAAAGAATCGGTTTGTGTATGATCTAATCTGTGAGTGAAACTTATAAACTTTGCAATACTTTATTGAAATTAATTTGTCAGTGAAAAGTCAAAACGTACTGTACAGTTTTAGTAATCGTGTATGTATAACGTACCGCTTAAAGTAGTCTGTTTTGTTGACTGTTCATCTGTTCATCTGGTTACGTTACATTTTAGGAATATGCCTAAGTGGAATGACTTTTAAATTTCATTATACGCGTCCTCTTTGTCTGAGACCGTTTCGAGTTACAAACGTATTTTACCGGTCCGAAAATAACGGCTACCCGAAAGTAACGGCTACCAGAAAGTAGCGGCCCCTTTTGCCCGCAAAATTCGAAAGTAACGGGGGCCGTTACTTTCGGAATTCTACGGTAGGTCAAAACTATTAAATTCATTATATGGCTTGTCTTTGTAGCCAATGTACCGCCCGCTAGTGCTCTGATTGGCTAATTATAGGGCAATACGGGCCAATTACTGGCCTGCAAAAGCAAAGTAAAAAGCCAAATAATAAACAGCTTATTAGCCTCGAACAGTCATTCTTCATGGGAAATCTCAAACTTTGACCCTGCTGTATTTACCTCCCTATCGCTTGGTCAATAAAGCAAGGTCTTGGGTTGGGATTTTCCTTTGAAGACCTCACTCTTAATTGAAGTACCAATGAAGTAAAAAATAATTGCTGTTTATTTGAAAGGATTTTGAAAGTAAAGAAGAATGGTGTTTTCCTTTTCAGCATATCTTTTTTTCATTTTAGAGGGATTTATGTTTGTTTTTTGCAAATGAGAGAAGTGATGACATCATAGGTGGTTGAGTGGCTGCCAGTTTCACCCCACAGCGCGTTTGCCCTCACATCAACTCAACTAGCGATCAAGTGCTTCAAATTTATCTTTCTCTTTCCAAGAAAAAAAGACAACATTGTGCGCACGATGAAACGAAAACACTTAAAACATGTTTATTTCTCGTTCTTTAATCCATTGAAGGTGACTGACGAACTCGAAATAGAAAGTTTAGGATGAGTTCATAGGGGCGAACTTGATGGAGGCACACTCGCCATGGGGCAAAACCAGTATCATTCAGTGGTTCCACTAAAATAGTACAACACTCAATAAGAATACCTGTAGAAATATTAAAGCAGTGTTCTTCAAACTTTGTTTTCTCTGTTTTTATTTGTTCTTCAAACTTGGAACCAGATATGCAAATCGTGCTGTCGCCATGACAACAGTTATGCTGCTGATCCTGGTTTAATTATAATGCGAGGCTCTAACCTTTTGTTAATTTATTCAAATGGCTAACCATAACACAAAGTTTGTTCCATCCGTCAAAATATCTTTGGTTAGGAACATGAATTTATACAAAAAAAGATTTTTATTCCCTTGTAGTTTCTTTTCTTAGTGATCATCTCCTTAAAAATTGTCTTCAATGTGACTCACATAAGGAAAAACTTTGGATATAGTTTCTTGCATTGTATCCACTTGGTCTTATTAACCATTAGCAACAGTCAATATGGCAGTCCAGTTCCTATTTTTATTGCATACTATCAATTCAAAATAGAAAAGGGACAAGCTCAAGGCAGTTTGAAGTGTGCGACAAACTTTGTGTATCATACCTAGCCTTGCCGAAAGCACTAGTCTGTACTGTTCCAGAAAATATTGTTACTCAGTGAGAAATTTTATTCTATATAATTTCCTCTGACTTCTATGGAGATTCCAGAATAGCTTCATACTCTACTCAAATTCAAGAAAAATGGGTTTTGAGAATTCCCACTTTCTTTGCAGTTGGTACATGTACAAGTATGAATATTTTCTGCAAACAGGTTTAATTGTTTTGTTTTTTCACTAACAACTTGTAAACAATATAAATTTGAATTACAGATGAAAATCCCTTAAAAATATAAATTATATCACAGCCCTGTTACTGCTAGAAAATAATTTAACACTTAAAACCTGGAATTGTGATCTTGGATGGATCTGATCAAATGTCAAGGAGATAATTTAAGGCACATTTTGCACCGGTTTGGCCTGCAATCATTTTTGAATAACCGTGTATACATGCAATTGCCACAAGATGGTTTTTCACACGTTGCAAATTGCAACCATGTGAACAATGAATTGTCATAACAATGAAACAAAGAGTAGCCTAGTTTCAAGTCAAGGTTATTACACATGATAAAACAAGTGGCATATTCATAAACACGTCTTTCTAGAAACAATAAGCTTAAGGCTTACATGTGTTATGAAACAAAGAGTAGCCTAGTTTCAAGTCAAGGTTATTACACATGATAAAACAAGTGGCATATTTATAAACACGTCTTTCTAGAAACAATAAGCTTAAGGCTTACATGACGTGACAGAAAAGACATTTCAGTTTTATAAGCACTTGACCGTCCGGCAGATATGTAGGGCGACTATTTCTTGAGCAAATAAAAACACTGATGAATTTTAGGAATTTTCTTGCGAGAAACAATTTTTAATCTTGACTTACCTTCGGGAACGACACCATTTGGAGTTTCACTGTTCATTTCTATTTCCTCTTCAGATGACTGACTCAACTTCCTTGAGCTCTGACGGCCATTTGCTTCCCCATTTTGAGCTTGAAGCAGTTCTTTTAAATCCGCTACATTAGCGCTTCCATTACTGTGCCCATGTCCACTACCTCCATGGCTGTGACCATGGCCGTGCCGATGGAAAAGAACCAAGCCAAGCACATTTACGAGCAAGCCGGCTACCCCGACAATAAGGACAAGTATTGGGTTATTTATGACCTCGGGCTCTGCAATGCGCTTCAGCGATTCAACCAGAATGGAAAAGCACAACGCAATTAAGAAGACCGCATTTACCAAGGCCCCTAAAACTTCAGCTCTTTGCCAGCCAAAAGTGTTTCTTTCTGTCCGCTGACTGCGTTTAGAGTACCGCAAAGCGAAGAACCCGATCACCAGTGACATGATGTCTGACAACATGTGAAATGAATCAGCTACAAGCGCCATTGAATTTGTGGCGTAACCGACGATGATTTCGACAAGAAAGAAAGACGAAGTCAGAAACAACATCGATAAAACGCTTCCAGTCTTGCCACAGAATCTCTTTCTAAGCTGAATCTTTCGTGAATCAGCCATGTTTTAGTATTTTCCTTTCCTACAAGCCCTAGATAAGCAAATCAAAGAAAAAAATTCAGCTTACAACCTTTCACGACTAAAACGCGGTTCGCAACTGACACAACGTGCTTTACTAAGACTAAATATTTCTGGGAAAGGAAATTCTGTGATATTTATATTGGCTGAAACCAGCTGTAATGTCTTATTTTTGAAAATTTCGATTGCGCTTGACTGTCACGCGGCCAAACGAAAATAGCGACACGCGCTGTGCCAGATGATTTCATCAGGATTTTTCAGTGCTGTATAACACAGAAAAATGCGGTACCACTGTTACAACTAACAGCCACAAATAACAAGCAAAAACATACAATAAATACCTGCCTGGAAAATATAACAACAGATGTGGAAGCCAAGGTTCTCAGCACCGGGACAAAACAACAAACTTTCTCAGTTTCGTTTCCTCGTTTCCGTTCTGAGCCCGCGCTATATGATCATAGCTATTCAACTCTCGTGTGCTCGTATGCATTCGTACTATGTTTTGATTGGTTAGTGAAATATCGGAAATTCTTCGGAAAACTGCCGAAAGTTACGGCCATGGATGGTTCAGCTCAATCTCGTTCCCAGGTACAGCTGTCATTGACTTTTATGTACATCATCCATCGTGGCTGTAAAGTTTAGTACAATGGGAGAATCAGTCCAAACAACTCGTCTTCTCTTAATTTTCCTTCTTGTAAATACTTCTCTCTTTATATCTGGATCAAGTGTTCAAGACAATTGCTCAAAAGATGGTTCATGCGATGAAAACCATGGTAAAGAAAAGTACACCGTGAAAGGTACTAATCAATGTTCATTGTTGTGGTGAGTTCTGTATCATATTTCTAAAGAGTTTAATTAAGCTGTAATTAGCATTGAGCCGGAAGATGATTAAGCCACATCCCACATTTTAGTCATGCACGTCAGGGGAAACACCTTCGATACAATTCTGTTGATTTATTTTGGTTTCGCGTAACTGGGAATTTCTTTCAATCACCATGCCTGATGACGTGGTAAATTTAACTTGAGTTAGTCATGAAGGTCCATTGTTTAATTTTGATACTAAGATCGATTTTAACACGTTTACAGGGCTTGGCTCTTGAAAATATTACATGCCATTTTATGAAGATTGTCTCAGATTTCAACAAGTACAATCATTTGTGGAGTTTCGACTGTAAATTAAAGATTTTGACTTTTAATGCTCAGTAATAGGAAAAGCCTTATCATTCTTTTTTAGCTCTAAATATTTGGTGTAGAGGGCACAGCTGATATAAAACAATGGAGAACAAAAGGGTAAAAGAATGAGTAAAACATTAAAAACAATAGGTTTATGAAGCGGCTTTCTCTTGTAACATGCATAGTGTCTTCTAGACCAAGGAGCCTGGATTTTCAAATGGTACCTTCCTGGTGGAAACCTTATTACACAGAGATGCCAACTTAAAAAAAATGAAAATCCAGGAGGTCACCAATGTTACCTTTTTTACCTTAAAAGGGTTGTTCAAAGTAGAGATCTTCAGATTTAATCTTTAAGCTTCATCAAATATCACAAAAATGTTCCTTCACCACACCAAAAAACGGCTAAAATATGTCAGAAAAATGTATTTTATGGGCTTTTATTTGTTTTGTCCGGGAGATTTGGTGACTTGAACAGGAGAGTGGGAGATTTGGTCTGTATATCTGGGAGACTCCTGGATAATCCGGGAGAGTTGGCATAGATACTTACATGTCTTTATTTTTTATGTATTGAAGCAGATGTACTAACATTACACTTTACTGGATTCACACACGATCAAGTTGTTAAACATTTATTGTGCAACCTCACCATGTGCGGGCCCAATTCTGCTGTTATTTCTAGACAGGCTATTTTGGAGTTCTAACTTTGGTCCATGAAAATTGCCTTAATTTGTCAAACTTCTATTTTCCTTCAAGGAAAGTGCTTGTTTAACTTGTCCAAGAGCACTAGCCCTGGATATAATGCAGTCCCATAGTTTTACTCAGAAAGTACAAATCTGAGCAAATAATCACCCTCTCAGTTCTAGGTCCTGAGTAAAACATGGTTTGTAATTTACATCCAACTGGATCTCAATCTCAAAATATGTGATAACAATTAGGCTGGTGTTTCTTTTTATTAACTCATTTATTTTTTCTCTTTTACCCCTTAGAATCATGGAAAAAATATCTTCACAAAATTGATAAGGCCACTGCCAACTTCCAAGATTGTTCAAACAAAAAATGTGCGTGCTACAGTGACGTAATAGATGATGACTTACGAATATGGAAAGAGAGGGGAGGGATAAAGGAAAGTGACTTTGATAATACTAATGGCCGTGGAGTTCACTATCAAATCATTAACCACAGACTGTACAGAGAGGATAGCTGTATGTTTCCATTCAGGTTAGTTCACTGACTTGATAGGTGTTCACTTATATCTAGTAATATCAAAATTTTACAGTTTCTGAAAATGTTCATACTTGCCCCATTGATGGGAAGGTCATTGAAAATAATTATTGCAATGTGGTGAGGGTTAAGGTGATTGACAGGTGTTCCCAAATCCGCAAATAAAGACTCTTTACCTGTGCACAATATACCATTTGAAATCCAATGATCAGCTTAATATTTGTTATTTATGACATTAACAGCTATGAATGAGATAGTCAAGTGAGAGAAATTGAACGTGAAAAACTTCCAGTATGTATCAACCCTCGAATATCATACTTAGGTATTGTATACTCCTAATTACTGGTATAAACTATAGTTTATTTACCAGGTCTTAGTGCAAAGCTGATGTGAAACAAGTCTTGCATTCCATGTGCATCTCAGAAAATAAATTGGATTCTTGTCAGAGTGGTCAACCATGTCTTTATAGATACGAGGGGGTCTCAACTTTTTTTTACTTCTAACCAATGAGTAGATTTATGTGGTAAATTTAGACAGATCTATTTAAACAATAGAGTGTTTCTGTCGAGGAACTATCGGCTGATAGTTGCCCCGCGGAAATTTGATGTTCTTAAAACAAATATTTGCCCGAGAAGCGAAGCTTCGAGGGCAAATATGCTAGTTTTAAGAACATCAAATTTCCAAGAATTGAGCAGTGCATACGGAGGAGAACCAAGAAAGAAATTTATTCTATGGAACAACAAGGATATAACAATTGATAAAAAAACACTGTTTTGGAAAACGTGGTTCGACCATGGAATTTATTATGTGCAAGACCTCCTAAGTGAAGACGGAAAATTTTTATCTCTTGACGAATTCAATGGAAAATTTGGCTTGAAAGCTAATTTCCTGCAATATTTTCAAATTACCGCTGCCATACCAAGTTCACTGAAGAAAGCTGCACTGCTAACCCCAATCTCTAGTGAATTCCTTTTCTCAACTCCCGATCTGCTCTGCTTATCTGAAGAGACTACCCTATCATTGTCTAAAATGCGCTGTAAACACTATTATAAACTATTTAATGAACACTCAGTGTGGGAACCTACCGGAATAAAAAAATGGAAAGAACAATTCCCAAACAGTTTTCTTGACTGGAGACGCAATTTCACCAATATATATCAGATTACTAAAGACAACAAGCTTAGGCAATTTTTATTTAAAATATTACACAGGATAATCATTACGAAAAAGGAACTTAAAAAATTTAATATTGCAACCGACGACCATTGCAATTTCTGTTCCAAGACAGATTCCATAATGCATACATTTCTAGAGTGTGATGTCTCTATTTCATTATTTTCAAACACCATAAAGTGGTTTAACGTTATACACAAATTAAATGTGAGTCCTTCTGTTGAACAGATTTTGTTCAACTCGACTGATGAAATAGCTCCGTTGACCTCCACCCAAAAGCGCAGACTGGATCTTCTCTTGCTGTATATGAAACACTACCTCTATTCGTGCAAGGTTTTTTCTAAAAATCCCAATATGTCTGAGCTACAAACCAAACTTCAAATGCACTGGATAATAGAACACTGCTCACTGACTTGATTTTGCATCCCCCCCCCCCCCATATGCGTAATTATGGCCTAAGTATTTTAAGTAGAATTATTGAGCATGCATTCGTATTGTTAGTATTGTGAGTGACCGTATTTCTTTATATATATTGTAAGTTTATGTATTAGTTTTGTACATAGTTAATGGATGGATGTTTAGTAATTAGTGTAAGTAGCTGTGCGAGTATTGTAATGAGTGTGTGTAACCATGCATATAATAAAATAATAATAAAAAAATAAAAAATAAAAAAAATAAACACTCTATTGTCTTTATTGTTCACCACTAAATTTTCTTCCGCACGCTAGTTCAAAAATCAATTAGACTTCAATTGAATTATTTTCGAGATTTCAAGACGAAAGCCGTGAAAGCCAAATATAAAATTTGAAAAAGAAAACAGACAAAAATCTTAATAGAATTTTAGTTATTTATTTTCTACGAAACCCGCTTATTTACAGCAAAATTTTCACGGACAACTACTATCCATCCGGGTATTTTCGGCGGACGGGCACTATGGGCTGATAGTGGCCCTCCGCGGATGAACACTATCGCGTCACGTGGTCAATTTAAGCCAATAAGAATCGGAGAAAATTTAGTGGTGAACTGTAAAGATAGATAGATAGATCGATAGATAGATCGATAGATAGATAGATAGATAGCTTTATTAAGGAGGATCTATGAATATATGATAACTACTATTAAAAAAAAAACAAAATATAACCTACAATAAAATACAAATTAAGGAGAAGTATCAACACCAAAGTACTAATAATTAAGATTACTACTGATAATTAAAACTGATCGCCACAATATAAGTGTTTTTAAACCTATTTGTCTTACAAATCGGTGGTTTGAAGCATCGCTGGCCATGCATGCTATAGGTGGACCTGCTGCATGGCGGCAGCAGATCATGGAGACTATGGCATTGGTCCCTTACAATTTGGTCAAATAGAGTATTACTCAAGGCCTCTCTCCTCTCGTACAGAGACGTGATGTCTAGAGCTACTAGAGCCTCAGCATAAGATAAGTCGGGTAGTATTATCCGCAAAGTGTGCTTTTGCAACCTTTCCATTTTATTCAGTAGACAGATATTGCAGCAAAGAATGATGAAAAACTGGACATGCCTATTCTAATACAGGGCATATGCATGTTGTATAGAAAAGTTGCATATCATTGTGTTGAACTTTAGCATGCTTCAGCTGTTTTAGGAAGTACAGGTGGGTCGCGGCTTTTTTGCATATAGATTCTACATGCGCAATCCACTTGAGGTTATCTGAAACTACCACACCTAACAGCTTTGCAGACGAGACAACTTCGATTAGCTTATCATTGATAGTGATATGGTCTACAGAACTGAACTAGAGAATGATATTCTCAATTCTTTACATTTAGACTTGTTGAGTTGTATTTGTATTTGTATTTATTTATTTTCCACTTCCCTTAACAAAAATGAATACAAAATATTTAACAAAATAAGTACAGCAGAAGAAGAAGTGGAAATGGCAAACATATAGTGAACTAATTAGTAGTACATTTAAGTAGTACATTTATTTTAGGATAAAAAGTAGACTAGAGAGGAAAGAGTAAGCGAATAGTAAATAAATATATAATGTTGGAATTATCAATACTGAGTAAAATAAAACTGGTAAAGTGCTTTTTTAAAAAAGTTTTCTTAAGTTGGCTTGTTGCGTATAGATACAGGAATATCATTCCAATAATAGCATCCTAAAATATTTGGACAAATTTTCCTTATATTTATTCTGAAAGATTCTGGATTTAGGTGTTGTAAGGATACACTTCAAGTAGCGTAATTATGTTGCTCAGATACTAGAGATAAGTTAAGATTTGACAACTTCTTATTAATTAGGTGATCATAAAATAGTTGACATGTATATAATTTAACAATGTCTGGAAGCTTAATGAGACCAAGGTTCACATAATGGGGAGTAATGTGATCACGAAGTGGGACATTGTTGATAATTCTAAAAACTTTGTTTTGTAGTCTCACCAACTTAAACTTAAACTTAAACTTAAACTTATCAGAGATTTGGATGTCACATGTGGTTTTAATTAAGAAATAATATTGACACTTTTGCTAATTTTACAACTAATATGCTCATGCCATGACAGGAAATAATCAATAATGAGCCCTAAATATTTAACACTAGAAGAGTGTTTTAGCTACTGATCTGCTAATTTGAGAGGAGGATATAAATTAGAATAAATTTTTGGCGTGGTTGAAAAACCAGGTATTTGTTGATTAGGAAACCATCAGCTTCCGACTGTCATACAAGTTCATCTACGCGTAACTGCATGTAGCTAGTCTCATTCTCCGGTATTGATTCAACGAGAGTGGTGTCATCAACGTATTTCCAGAGAATTGTGTCAGTTACAGAAAGATCATTTATCATGAGAAGGAACAGCCAGGGGCCCAGTTTCATCCCCTGTGGGACCCCTGCAGGAACAGCTTCCCACTCCGAGAAGCAATTGTGGGTCAGTTTTATCCTTTGCTTACGGTCCATTAAAAAGTCTATGATCCAGAAATCTCTGAAATATTCACAAAGTCATGATGATGTGTGCCAATTGGCACTCTTAGGAAGTCAAGGGTTAGAAAGTATGAACCTATATAAAACAGAAATTTCCTGAGGAGTGGATAGCACTTCAGCACAAAGTTGTTCAATGTGGAGGGTGTGAATATTTTCAGGAATGATGCAAAATGACTTTTTACAGGTCAAATAATTTGGCCTTATTCTCCCCCCTCTCTCTTACTAAATATTAGTTTCACCCCTCCCTGCTTCTTCCTGCAGGGGCTTTTGCCCTATTGGTGGTTACTACATGTAAGTACACTCGGAATGTCTGATTTCAGTGATGCAAATTAATTTTTCTGAAAATCTTTTCAAGATGTAAAGGAGTAGAACATTTTATTCTGGAGACAATTGACAAGTTACCAGACATGGAAATGAGGATCAACGTCAGAGATTATCCACAGGTAATCGCCTAATTTAAAAAAAAGTGCCTATAACTTTCTAGACTCATGCAAGACCAGAGAAGCCACTACTTGTAACAATTATATCTCCCACCAGAAATTCTGTGATTATCAAGGTGCATAGATCTAAGCAGTAAATTCTGAATGATGGTTCAGTTCTTTATATACTGATATCCTGGGTTTTCATTGTTTTCCCCAGGCCCCCAGGTTACAGGTTAACTCAAAACTGGGTTCTAGCCTTCTAACTAATGGCAAGCATTCTTAGGAGTTAAAACTTTGGTGAAAGTAGTGTTTTTTGCCTAAACAGATTCCCAAGTGGTCAAACCCTCTTCCTGTTTTCTCATTTAGTAAGGTAAGAAACATTCCTTCATAAGTTTTCCTGGTTTTCTCTATTCAAAGTGCAATAAGCTGGCACCATTCCAGTTCTCCAGATGAGAAAGGGCTCTCAGGTTTAAAAACAAACACAAGAAGCAAAACTAATGGTCAGCGACATCACCAGCCTCTCATGGCCACTATGGAGCACAAGCAATTTCTGATCTCTGACAAGTTAGTCTTACTTGCAGTTTGCAATGCTCATTTCTGTTAACTTGTGGAAATCACCACTGATGCCTAACCTTTAAAAGTGATCTGGCATTATGTCACTGGCCAATGTCCTTTCTCTGTTCAAATGAATATACCAGAGAAGGGGGGGAGGGTTGGACTGTGATTGGAGTGGGGGAGAGGTGCAATGGTAAAGCACACTATTGAGGTAATTTGCTTTGTTTCAAGACAGGTAATGAGTTTGACATCATGTACCCAGCATGGACATTCTGGGAAGGGGGGCCAGCAGTGTGGCCAATTTACCCCACAGGACTGGGGAGATGGGATCTGATGAGGGATGAGATCGAAAAGTGAGTTCTCACAACTTAAATTAAAAATGATAATATGAATATAAATTTAAGTAAGTTTAGTGTATTGACAGTTCTATTAGTAAATGTGGCTGCTTATTTTCTTCAGAAAAGCTAAGGAATGGCCATGGGAGAAAAAACAGGCCAAGGCATTTTTCAGGGGATCTAGGTGAGTTTATTAGTGGAACTCCATTTTTTGGAAGATCAGTATTTAACAATTAGACTATGAGCCCGAGTTTTCTACGAGCAGATAGTCAACGAGGCACAGCCAAGTTGACTATCGCTCGTAGAAAACGAGGGCGAGTAGTCTAATTGTTTTAGTATAAATTTACCGTAGTGTCATTGCATAAAAAGGAAAAAAAGTCAAGTAACGCGTAGAAAAGAACTGTTTTATTATGTTACGTCAGGTTCAAACGTGATGCGCGATGTGCACTGATGCGTACCTGTTGACTATCAGCAGATAGTCGACGGTAATATAGCCAATCAAATTCACGGATTCACAATAGACTACGGTAAATTTATACTAATTCTTGATATGTCTCAGATTCTCTAAAAGTTTGTAAACATTGGTCAAAATGCCGAACCCCCAAAACGCATAATTTTAAAGACTGCTATCTAAGCTTTGTGGAGGTGTGGTGGCCTCAGGGTTATTGTGCTCGACTCTGGTTCAAGCAATCCAAGTTTGAGCCCAGCTTTAAGCCACTTCACTGTCACAGTGCCTCTCTCCACCCAGGGGTATAAGTGGGTACCAGGTACTTTTAATGCTGGGGGTAACCCTGCAATGGTCTAGCATCCCTTCCAAGGGAGGAGTAGAAACATTCCTGGTCACTTCATGTTACAGAAACTTGGATAAGCTCGAGCCTGATGGCCCACTTGGCTTGTATGTGGACTTAACCTTACCTCACCTCACCTATCTAAGCTGTTAAACTTTCTCTTACCTTGTTTTTTATGTAGTTTGTGTTTATTTGCTCACCTTTATCGCTTGCAGAACATCTCCTGAAAGGGATCCATTAGTGTTGTTATCTCGCGAGGACCCAAGCCTTGTTGATGCTCAGTACACCAAGAACCAGGCGTGGAAGTCTGATGCTGTAAGCTCCTTAAATTACAACACAGCTACAAGCTAGCGCACGCTCTGATTGGCTAATATTTTATGAAAAAAATGGATGGTTCATAGAGATGGTTCAGGCTGACGCCGTAGTCGGTGAAATTTCGACTTTGCAACGTGAAAAATGTCTCGCTTAAAGCAATGGGCATGTCCAGTGTGCGTCCATCCAATTCGGGATGCACTTCGAGATGCTGCTGCGCCTTGAGTATCTCTTACGCTACCTTCGTGCTCCCCTAACTATCCATCACGCTAGACATTGTCCATTCCTTGAATTATTATTTTTATTTATTTAATATCTTCTTACACTGGGATGTAGCTGAAACATTTCCAGTCCAGAGATACACAGATTCTAGTTAGTATTACGGAAACCTTCGGAAAATGATCCGGGAGAACACGGAAGGATCCTTTGATACATTTGAAAATGTTCGGAAATTACTCGGATGTCTTTGGCAGATCTTCATCAGTAGTCAAGAACTCTTGTGACATTAGCCTGGACACTTCGGGCATTGTTGATATTAACTTGAAGTATTTTACAATTTTACTTTGCAGGACACTTTGCACGCTCCACCAGCCAAGGAAATCAAGCTTGAAGATCATTGTGAATATAGGTTTGCGAAGTTAACTGTTTAGCCATCATATCTCAAAAGAACTCGCTGATCCTTTGCGTAGCATCGTCGATTTAAAACTGACTTGAAACTATCACAAAACTAACTCCGGAACACAGCGATAAGTTTGAAATACAGATGAATAAAGTTAGCCGTCATGGTTTACGCTCTCCTTTTGCAGAGGACGGCAAAGAAATGTACAAAGATTTATAACGCACGTGCACAGCTATTGTTCTGGTCCCAGTTGTTCAAAGGCTGGATAACGCTATCCAGCGGATAAATCACTATCCAGCGGATTGCGTGGTTTGTTTTGTCAATACTTATCCACTGGATAGCGATTTATCCGGTGAATAGCGTTATCCAGCCTTTGAACAACCGGGCCCTGCTCATTAAACCTTTTGTTTAGCGACGTTCCCGTTGCCGTAGTAGTAAGGCGGCGAAATACGAGATACAAAAACCCTCAACTTGTCGCGCAACATTGTTTCGTTGCAAGTGTTGGTCGATGTTTCCCGTTTTTCACCTTACGTGATCAACTTGTCGCGCAACAAAAACATTTGTTGCGGGTTGAAAGAAATTGTTGCGAAAAGTAGAGCGCGGGTCTACTTTGAGCAACAAATTTTGGCCTTGTTGCTCGTTTTTCATCAAACTCACAACTTGTCACGCAATAAATCTGCTCGTGCCCTAGCAAATCAACCAATCAGCACGCCGCATTTCTTCAACCCGCAACAAATGTTTTTGTTGCCGGTCAAGTTGATCACGCAAGGTGAAAAACGGGAAACATCGACGAAAACTTGCAACGAAACAATGTTGCGCGACAAGTTGAGGGTTTTTGTATCTCGTATTTCGCCGCCTTTACGAAAAACACGACGGCAACGGCAACGAGAACGTCACCAAACAAAAGCTTTAATGAGGAGAACAGTAGCTTTAACAG
>JAHPZR010029479.1:0-7500 GCA_019787425.1 Platygyra sinensis | reverse complement strand
ATTTCAAGAGTTTCTCAAAAGGTTTAAAGATATTATACCAGACGTGGCCGATCAGAAATCTAAAAAAGGAAAGGAAGAAAGAGAAAGAAACGGCCTCCGCATACTAATAAGATTAACGCGACTCTTTCTTTTTCACCAGAGCCGCGTTGCGTATTCGTTTGATCGCAATGTACATTTAGAGACTTACGCGTGTTACAGCAAGCTGTTAAAATACCTCCTCTACGAAGGTAGTTTCCGCTCAGCTACGGCAGCCGCCGTGAATCAGGGCAACAGAGTCTTCCAAGTTCAATCAACAAGTATGTGGACAATATTCTTTGCACAGAGAGAGAAAAGATGTGTCCTGAAATCATAAAACGACTTTTAACGTTTCTGTCGGAGAATTGCGAAGATCAAACCTTAAAGGTGGAAGAAGAACTGCGTAAGCAAACAGATTTGTCTGTTTCTTCTCGATTTTTCGGACACAAGTACGTTTTACAACAAATTGCTCTTAACTTTATGGACAAGCTCTACATTTATCCCCTTGATAATACTACGCTCCCTGAACGTTCTGGTGTTTACTTTATTTATCATGTTGGTAAAACCCAGCTTTATGAAGGAAGCCAGGTCGCTCCCTCCACACGCTATCCCGTTTATGTAGGAATTTAACAAGAGCATTGCAGATCGCCTCAAAGACCATCGCAAAAAAATTGAGAGGGCAAGTAAACAAGAGCAATCGACCGAAAGTCAACAGACAGACGAGGAGGGACATACAGAAAGGGAACACACGAAGGAAGAGCAACAGTCAGAAAATGAAGAAACGGAAAAGGAAAAAAAAAACAGAAAGAGGAACACAGAGAGAAGTATTGAAGCTGGAGCTGTCTGATTTTGTGGTTCGGTTCATGAATGTGGATATACACCACTAGGTTCCTTGAGAGCATGTTGATAGAGTATTTTAGTCCTGTATGGAACAAACAGGCGATGGCATTCTCTTTTGGCAATGCTAAAGACGAAGAAAATTTGTGGCACAAATTCCACATTAGTAAGAAGCGGGACACCATAGAAAATGTCTTACGTTATCTGAAAATCGAGCCCGATCAGGAGCCATAATCTTGAGATACAGTCGCTGAACCTTTGTGAGCTATCGAAAATGACGAGAGGCGATGGCTTCAGCGATGTTCGACAATCTTCTTAAGACCAGTATTTGAACATCAATCGTCATTGGTCAGCAGCCTTCGAGAATTTTCGGACAAATTACTTAAACTTGCCTTGCGTGCTTTGCAGTCGTTCTTGGCAGTGATAAGAAAACAGCAGACATTTCCCCGAATTTATCAAACGTTTTTGTTTTCAAGGAAAACGTAGGTGCGTAACTTTGCGATTAATAGCACCACGCGCAAAATACAATAAAGAAAAAAAACGCAAAGTGACAGGTGGCACCCTTTGAAAAGAAATATTAAAATTCATGAAGGGGACCAGAGTCTTTAACTGAATAAAGACAAAGAAAATTTTCCCGGAATTAATCTAACACATTAACCATAAAGAATATTCATGACACGCAAACCATACTTGTTTTGACGAGAGCAACCTGCGAAGCGTTTGTAATGAAGCTGAAAGCGTTATGCTGATATGGTAAATTAATCTCTCGCAAAAAACCTAATCGTCTGATATATGGATAGCTAGTTTAACAGTTTGATCAAAAGCCAAGCATAACACGCGAACAATGTCTCTTTTCACGGAGGCCACTCGGAAAGCGTTCACAAGGAAACTGAAAGCGTTCAGATGATTGATACGGTAAACTGATCGTACCGCAAACAAACCTTCATCACTTTATTCATGCGGATCGCTTCAATTAACAGTTTGTTGTAAAACAAGCTCTGTTGCCATCCTGTTTCAAGCCGATCACATCCACAAGATCATGGAAGATTTTAAGAGCTCTCTTGTAGGCAAATCCCGCAACCTAAACGACGAAATCAAGAAGTTACCAGAAGAACCGAGAAATCTCTGGATTAACAGGAAATTCATATCGTTTCTTAACAAGTTTAAAGATATTATATCAAAAGTTCCCACTGGCAAACACCAGAAGACAGCTACTTCCATTGTCTGTCGAGATAAGATCAATCTGTTTCTTCCTTTTTTGTCAGAACTTGGGTGTTCCTTTGATCATGAGGTACATAAACGTATAAGCGAGTGTTATGAAGGTCTTACGAAACTCTGCAATGACCTAGAGCGCCGTTTGTCTGAAGAATTGTCACGGAGTGTTGCAAGTTCATCCAACAAGTATCTACTGAATATTCTTTGTTCAGAGAGAGAGATATTCTGTACTGATGATTTTATGAAACAACATTTAAGGTTCATCTCACACAGATGGCAAGAACAAACCCTAAAGGTAGAAAAAGAGTTCAAATCCCACGAGCAAAGAGATTTGTCTGCTTCTCGATTTTATGGACACGAGTACGATTTACAACAGATTGCGCTTGATTTTCTGGACAAGTCATACATTTATCCCCTGAGTGATACGACGTTCCCTCCACTTCCTGGTGTGTACCTCATTTATCATGTTGGTAAAACCCAGCTTTATGAGGGAAGTCAGGTCTTTCCCTCCGCACATTATCCAGTTTATGTGGGAATGTCAAAGAAGAACATTTCAAAGCGCTTAGAAACACATCGTAACATTATTAAAACGGCCATTGGTGAACAGACAGGACAAAAAAAACAGACAGACGAGGAAGAGGAGGAACAGACAGATGAGGAACAGACAGACGAGGAACAGAAAGAGGAGGAACAGTCAGAAGAGGAACAAGAGGAACAGACAGAAGAGGAACAAGAGGAACAGACAGAAGAGGAACAAGAGGAACAGACAGAAGAGGAACAAGAGGAACAGACAGAAGAGGAACAAGAGGAACATACAGAAGAGGAACAAGAGGAACAGACAGAAGAGGAACAAGAGGAACAGACAGAAGAGGAACAAGAGGAACAGACAGAAGAGGAACAAGAGGAACAGACAGAAGAGGAACAAGAGGAACAGACAGAAGAGGAACAAGAGGAACAGACAAAAGAGGAACAAGAGGAACAGACGAAGGGAAAGAAACTGTCAGAAATTATAAACACAGAAAGAGGATCACAGACAGAAGGAGTGAAGATGGAACTTTCTGATTTTGTTGTCCGATTTATGATTGTGGATATTGAACACTACGCTTGTTGTATTGAGAGCATGTTGATTGAATATTTTTGCCCCGTGTGGAACAGAGAGACGGCCGTGAAATTGTCTTTTGGTAATGCAGGTAACTCTAAAAATAATTGGCACAAGTACCACATAAAAAAAGATGCAGACACTATAACAGGGATTTTAGATCTCCTTAAAATTTGTCCTTGATAATAAGATGGTACTTTTTCCTCGTTGTAGCTTTCTAGCGAGTTCTCTTAGGCCTACTCTAAAGTCGTCTCAAGTCACCTTAAGGTGGCTCAAAACAGTTTCCAGCACTTTCCATGCAAGACATAGATTTTGATGGGTCATAATTACCACTCTTTATCAATTGATGCTACAATCATGGTATCAAAAAGCTGCCCAATCACTGGTCAACACGTTGATATTGTTTTTGTGACACAGTAGGTTACTATAGCAACACTATGACCTGCTAAAAACACCCTTAATTTCAGCTTTAAGCCCTTCTATTTAAAAAACGGCACGGTGAAACTTTTTCTTATTATAGAATTTTGATAAGCAGGGTGAGATGTAACTTTTGGCAAAGTTTAAAAAAATTCTGTACATGGGGTTCAGAGCCACCTTAAATTTTCGAAAAGTTAAGGTGGCTCTGAACCCCATGTACAAAATCTTTTTAAACTTTGCCAAAAGTTACATCTCATCCTGCTTATCAAAATTCTATAATAAGGAAAAATTTCACCCTGCCGTTTTTGAAATATAAGCGATTAATGCTGAAATTAAGGGTGTTTTTAGCAGGTCATTGCCGGTGTTGCTATAGTAACCTATTGTGTCACGAAAATAATACTATAACGTGTTAACCAGTGATTGGGAAGTTTTTTGATACCATGATTGTAGCATCAATGGATAAAGAGTGGTTATAATGACACATCAAAATCTAAGTCTTGGTATGTGTTGGAAACTGTTTTGAGCCACCTTAAGGCGGGGATCCACCTGAAAGCCGTATTTTGGCTGGGTATTATGTTTTTAATGCAAATATCTCGTTTACGTTTCAAGCAATCAAGAATCTCACATATCTATGTTTTCGGTCGTTTTGTAAATTTTGGTGATTTTTAGGTATATTTGGAGATAAATAGTTTTGCTCAAAGGATTAGTAAAATTTATGGAAATAGGAAATTTTGAAGATTTGGTGTTGTTTTAAAATTAGAGTTTGAAGTGAAAAATTGGTAGATACACTCCAAACAGTTGCCCAACAACCAGGGGTGCCATTTTGCGGTCCGGCAACTGTCTGGTGGTGTTCCATAACCCCTTTTTTCCCTTTCAACTTCTCTTTAAACTTACCAAAATTTCACTTAAATTCAGGTGTAACCCCGCCTTAAGTCACTTTAGGTCACCTTATTAAAGTTGCTATCGGTTAAATGTTTAACTGAAGATTTCGACACACTCAAATTGCCCCTGTAGAAGGCTATTAGACTTAAAACTGTGATGTAGGTAACACTCCATCCCTATGTAGGAGGAGGCACAATGGCCCAATAGTTGGTGCAATGGACTCCTATCGGGGATCACTGCATCGTGTTCGTACTCTCGTAGCGGAAAGTGATTCTCATTTAGACTCTGTGACCCCGGCTCCTTCCGCAGTATGATTTTATATCAGCGCTGCCACCCCACATTAATAATCAACTTCATATACTGCACAAGAGCAAATTTCTTCGGTTTGTTTGCGGTTAGCGTTCATTTGCATGTTAGGGCAACTCTATATTAATTTCTAGTATAAATCTACCAACGTCCTATCACGAATGGTGTTCTCTGATTGGCCACGCTACTATCTATTCTGTGATAGATAGTGAATAGCGTAACAGTGTGCGCTTTTTAACGAAATGACGGTCGCTTCTTGGCGTTTTCGAAGTGTCTGTGAAGAGGATTTAGATCAAGTTTAGAGGACTTGTAGATTTATACTAAAACAATTAGATTCTTCGCTCTCACGCGATAGAAATTTAATAGTAGTTTATTATAGCGAAGATATTTGTTTACATTGTTTTTGTTATTTAAATGTTGAAAACGTCAAACAAAAGAATTCTTTGTTTTACCAGCCAATAGTTCTCTGGTTGGCATATTAATAACAATAGGTGACGTCACTGATGTCTTTGCTATATGTAGTTTAAATTTTGCTAAGTCTGGTGGCCACGTCGGCTCGGGTTCCACACCCAGACCACGCATAATTTTTTGGTCCTTTTTAGTCTTAATAACGTAAGACTTAGTTGAAGTGAAGGGGGTCACAGAGTCTACGTGGGAATTCGCTACCCCTTTCATAGTGTCATTCCACACCCAGATGTATATATTTTTTTCACTCTTTCCCAATATAGGATCATTCAACTCACGTTAAACGCCTTACTACCACCATGACAAGTCGGTCTTTTCCGTTTAATTCAATCGCTTGAAGAGTAATTTCAGATGCAAAGTAAAAAAACAAAACACTTTTAAAGACCGCTTCATCGAATAAGTACAACTACGATATGTAACTCTGTAAGGTGTTTAATCCATGCCAATGTGGCACAAATATTCCTTGCATCTAGTGATAGTCTTGATAAAGTCTTTTTTCTAGATTTACTCGTTGTGATCAGGCGTTCTTTTTACTGCAACGGCGGGAGAAAAGAACATTTGAACACAGGTTATGTATCTGAATGGTTTCTTAGCTTGGAGATGAAACGATACCATTTATTGCTCTTTGGAGCCTTGCAGAAGAATTGCAGTGGGGCTTTAGAACCCAATCTTTTCGTTCTTTTTCTTGGGCGCTTTAATTTCAGGTAGGAGCCAAAAATCTCTTCAAGCCCTGAAACTCACGAATATTCAGAGCAAAGAATCACTCACGCAGAAATAAATTTGAAGCAAAAATTCTTTAGAACATTAAATACATCTTGATGACAAATAAGTACAATGTCCAGTCTCTAGTTCTATAAACAACTTATTTTCTTTCATAGTGCGACACCACACACCGTTGCGATTGGATAAGGTTTTGATTGGTCTTTGACGGCTTTATGATGGCTTTCCGGTTTGACCAATCAGAAATGAAGTAAGTTTGACACGCGACAAAAACAAAGTCGCCACGTGATCTTCACGTGCAGATGAACTTGTAGGCTTATTCGATTGGCCGACCAATTTGGAAAACAAACCAAAGTTTCAAGAAAAAGACAATCAAAACCTCCAGCAAACGCAAAGGTGCTATATACATTTCACTTAAGATATATAATTAAATAATTACTAAAAGTTCTCTTTTTAACTGCCCTTCAGAATATGCAGTGTTTGGATTTACAATATCTTTAAGTAAAGTAAAACAATATACAGATTACCAGCTCTCTATTTTCACAACAAAAATAAACAAATTTTGTTGTCGTTAAACAATGTTCACGCTTTATATAATATGCTAAACGTAGTTTAAAAATGATTTGTACATAAACGAACATCACTGAGATTAACTCACTTTAAGGTTCAAACGCTGTAATTTCACTTCAAATGAAAGCTGATTTTAATCTACATCAGACTTTATTTGAGCTAGTTTAACAACACACTTTTAGGTGGTGAGAACAGAATGTGACAAGCGAAAACCAGTCCAGGTAGATCAGCCTAATCATGATAATTATGTTATATTTATTACGCTTTATGATTATGTTGCGTTAATTATGCAGAGGCACTTGATTTATTTAACTAACCAATACGCTACTTTCGACACTAAATATATCAAAATTAAACCATTTAACGGAGACTTCTTTCACTAAGAGTTAATGTCTTGTAGGTTTCCATACATTTACACCAGTGCAACAATTAACACTTTATGACTGGTTCCAAAGGGAACATTGAATTTCGTTTCCCGAGAACCTCAGCGTTTTCCGAGAAGTGGAGGGAAATATTGAGATTCGACACAGACAAGATTCACTGTTCCCAAAGGGACCAGTCATTAAGTGATTTGTTATATAGCAACACACGCTGAGATTCCAGCGACAACATCAGATCACCTTCAATTGCACGCTCTGATCACGTGCAACAACGGTGTGTATTTCGCAGGTAATAGTGAACTGTTTCCCGTTTGACGTCATCGTTTTCGCGATGTTGCCCGCTCATGGCATTTGGCGGTATACAATTTCATTGTGCGATGTCATGTGACCATGAACTAGCCAATAAATGGGCGTGCTGTAGCCAGAAAAACGCCAGCTATATAACAATTGTGCTTTCTGGTTTTCCGTCACTAAAACATGCCTAGCTGGAAGAACAACTGTCCACAACTCTTTTAATCCAGCTGCACTCTTCATAAAAATTAATGTCACTTAGAAGTGTCATGTTATGGACTTGTTAAGTCGGTGAACTCTGCA
>JAHPZR010029478.1:0-12006 GCA_019787425.1 Platygyra sinensis | reverse complement strand
TGTTGTGCCGCGTAGCACTGGGAACACAAATAGTGGAACCAGAGAATTAACTCTGAAGTGTAAATTATAGTGCTACTTAAACCCATGAATAACCCACTGGGCGTTAGCCCTAGTAAAGGGAAACAGGGAACCACACGAGGCAAAGAAAAAATCTTTTAACCTCGGTGGGAATCGAACCCACGACCTCCGGAATAGATCTACCGTTACTCTGCCGACTGAGCTACAAGCACTATAATTTACACTTCAGAGTTAATTCTCTGGTTCCACTATTTGTGTTCCCAGTGCTACGCGGCACAACATTCATATGTACCCTTACTTTCTCTTCGCCGCGAGTCACCATCTAAAATCGTCCCCGACTTTCGCTGTGCGACCTTGTAGCTCAGTCGGAAGAGTAACGGTAGATCTATTCCGGAGGTCGTGGGTTCGATTCCCACCGAGGTCAAAAGATTTTTTCTTTGCCTCGTGTGGTTCCCTGTTTCCCTTTACTAGGGCTAACGCCCAGTGGGTTATTCATGGGTTTAAGTAGCACTATAATTTACACTTCAGAGTTAATTCTCTGGTTCCACTATTTGTGTTCCCAGTGCTACGCGGCACAACATTCATATGTACCCTTACTTTCTCTTCGCCGCGAGTCACCATCTAAAATCGTCCCCGACTTTCGCTGTGCGACCTTGTAGCTCAGTCGGAAGAGTAACGGTAGATCTATTCCGGAGGTCGTGGGTTCGATTCCCACCGAGGTCAAAAGATTTTTTCTTTGCCTCGTGTGGTTCCCTGTTTCCCTTTACTAGGGCTAACGCCCAGTGGGTTATTCATGGGTTTAAGTAGCACTATAATTTACACTTCAGAGTTAATTCTCTGGTTCCACTATTTGTGTTCCCAGTGCTACGCAGCACAACATTCATATGTACCCTTACTTTCTCTTCGCCACGAGTCACCATCTAAAATCATCCCCGACTTTCTCTGTGCGACCTTGTAGCTCAGTCGGCAGAGTAACGGTAGATCTATTCCGGAGGTCGTGGGTTCGATTCCCACCGAGGTCAAAAGATTTTTTCTTTGCCTCGTGTGGTTCCCTGTTTCCCTTTACTAGGGCTAACGCCCAGTGGGTTATTCATGGGTTTAAGTAGCACTATAATTTACACTTCAGAGTTAATTCTCTGGTTCCACTATTAATTATTAGTACTTTGTTGTTGATACTTCTCCTTAATTTGTATTTTATTGTAGGTTATATATATATTTTTTTTTTATAGTAGTTGTGTCAATCGTCACCTCTGTGAGGATGGTTAATTGTTAAATGTTATGATGTCATAGCCATTATAAAACCAGTGTACAGGTTTCTATCAGTCAGTCATAATCTCTTGAAACGCGGTCAAGCTTAATTTCGTTACGTGCTTTCCATCAACACGCGCACGACTTCCGGTCTCAGCAGACATGAAAGCTGACATAGCTTGGTGGCTGGATTTCCTACCAATTTTCAATGGCACTTCACTCATCAAAGCTATTCACTGGGAATTCGACGATCTTCAGTTTACTACGGACGCATCGTTGCATGCCGGCGGAGCTACCTGTCTTAACGAATGTTTCACGTGCGAGTTTCCCGAGGACATTGTGCGCAGTGCCGGTCATATCACCGCTTTAGAACTCTACACTATTGTTGTAGCTGTCAAGTTTTGGGCTCCCAAGCTTTCCCACCGCAAATTCCTTGTGTCATGCGACAACAAAGCAGCTGTTACCGTTGTCAACTCTGGTTCTTCGAAGGATCACTTCATGCAACGTTGTTTACGGGAACTATGGTTCACAGCTGCCGTCCATGATTGCGAATTGACTGCTCGTCACATTCCAGGCGTCCATAACGTGTTAGCTGATGCGCTAAGCCGTTGGCGCACAGACTTCGCTTATCACGATCTATTTTATGAATCTGCCGCCCGCTTAGGCAGACAGTACACTTTTCAAACCGTTTCCAGGGATTATTTTAATTTTCAAGTTCAGTAATTCTATCTCTCGCGTAGAGTAGGCAAGTTAATATTGCTCTGAAGGTATTTACTTTGTCTTAGGCCGTTTGCTCATGTATTTTTTATTTATTTATTTATTTTTTTTTTCTCTCTTCCTTGTTTTCTAGGTAGCACACAGGGTCTCAAGTTTTTAGATAGTTTTTCACATAGGCTAATTAGGTTAGCTCATGCTGCAACGACGCATAAAAATATGCAGTCACATTTTCGTATTTTTACACAGTTTTGTAACAATCTCGGCGTGCAACCGTTTCCGGTCCAACCTGAAACCATTTTAAGATATATTTCTTTTCTTTCGGTTACGGGTCGTTCTTATGGGACCGTCCAGAATCATATCTCTACAATTAAGCATTATCATCGTTTGTTTGGTTTTCAACCCGGGTGGGAAAATTTGTATTCCTTTCAGTTAGCGTTACGCGGATGTAAGCGGTTTTTGGGGGCTGCTACAACGCGCAAACTAGCCATCACACCCATTCTACTTTTGCGTATGGTTTCTTTGTTCGACCCCAACCAACCGCTTCAGGCAGCCATGCGGGCTTTGTTTCTAGTAGCATTCTTTTCTTTTTTACGAAAGTCTAATTTGGTTGTTCCATCAGCTCATGTTATTTCTCCTAAAGTCCCACGGCGTTCGGACTTTCACATGTCACAGCACGGAGCTTTCCTCAACATTCGCGCGACCAAGACTATTCAGTTTTTCCAGCGGGCTTTATGCGTTCCTCTCCCTAGTATCCCAGGTTCTCCGCTTTGTCCTGTTGCGGCTCTTGAACATCATCTTCGCCTCAACGCACTTCGCCCATCGGATCCACTTTTTTCAGTTTGTTCAGGCCCCGCGCATACTACCCGTCCTCTTACTTTTCGTCATTTTTCTAGTTTTTTAGCACGGGTTATTGCTGCATTAGGTTTAGCCTCCTACGCAGACGTTCTTTGGCTTGTCACGCGTTCCTCCCCACGAACGTCTGCTCAACAGACCGGTCACATCCGTTCGTTGACGGTTAGCCAATCATAGCTTCTCTGCCAATCTGGGCCAAGCTGGACTTTGACCGACTTTGACCCAACGCTTCAACACGAGAAATTTGTGCCGCAAAATGTTTAAAATTTTCACTTACATACGAGTTCCACCAGCAACTGCAGACGTACATATTATTTTAGAAGTACCGGCAACTGATAAGATCCACATTGAGGACCGGTACGGTCTTGCCAGAGCTAAGTCAAACAATGGGATATCCAACACGCAAAACAGTGAACTGATTCGCACGTAAACAACTACATTTTAATTATGTGGTGCCAGAAGGGACAAAAGGAGCAATAAACCTTTTCATCGAACTCGAGAAACACAAGCTCAACCAAATTGATGGAAGAAACATAAAAACCTCACTACAGAAAGGTGTAGCTTTCTCGAAGTAAAGCACGGCGTCTCCGAAGAAAAAACCGGACGTAGGTAAATACGATTTGCGTGATAAGAAGCAACATACGCTCTACTTACAAATAGTTCTAGTGAAACAACCGGGCCCAGCGCCACAATATTAAATGCAGGTAAGCAACATTTCACGGAAAAATTCTTATTTTCCATATTTTGCCCCTCGAAAGCAAATATCGTGCAACATAAATGAGCCTAAACAATGCATAAGCACATGGCAAACAGCCTGACAAACAACAGAGATGTCAACATTAACTGAACAGGATTGGTTCTTTTAAAACAAAGGCTAACCGCCAGTGAACGGAAGTGGCCTGTCCGTTGAGCAGACGTTCGTGGGGAGGAACGCGTGACAAGCCTAAGAACGTCTGCGTGGGAGGCTACATTAGGTTTAGATCCGCGAGCTTACTCGCCTCATAGTTTTCGGCGAGGCGGTGCCACGTTTGCTTTTGAATGCCACGTTCCAGCAGAACATATTAAGTTTCAGGGCGATTGGAGCAGCGACGCCTATTTAGTTTATTTAGAGATGTCCCCTGCTCAGAAGCGTCTGGCGGTTGATTCTATGGCCGCGAAAATTTATCAATTGTCTTCATCTTAATTTTAGTTTTAGTCAATCATTGGTCATTATTTTTTTTATTTTTTATTTTTTTTTTTATTTTTTCCACCCATTTCACATGATTCCATACATACTTTTGTCTTTAATCACAGACCACCTTCTCGTTTGGGTTTGGGTGTTGGAGTTGTATTGTCTTTAGCTTGTGTATCTCAGTTTCGATTCATTGACAATAAACTCCTTGTTCCCAAACTCGCGGTCTGTGGTTAAATGTAAACAATTGTGTCAATCGTCACCTCTGTGAGGATGGTTAATTGTTAAATGTTATGATGTCATAGCCATTATAAAACCAGTGTACAGGTTTCTATCAGTCAGTCATAATCTCTTGAAACGCGGTCAAGCTTAATTTCGTTACCCTATCCCTCCCACCCTTAAGGTGTTGGAGTTGTATTGTCTTTAGCTAGTGTATCTCAGTTTCGATTCATTGACAATAAACTCCTTGTTCCCAAACTCGCGGTCTGTGGTTAAATGTAAACAATTATCATATATTCATAGATCCTCCTTAATAAAGCTATCTATCTATCTATCTATAGATCTGTCTAAATTTACCACATAAATCTACTCATTGGTTAGAAGTAAAAAAAAGTTGAGACCCCCTCGTATCTATAAAGACATGGTTGACCACTCTGACAAGAATCAAATTTATTTTCTGAGATGCACATGGAATGCAAGACTTGTTTCACATCAGCTTTGCACTAAGACCTGGTAAATAAACTATAGTTTATACCGGTAATTAGGAGTATACAATACCTAAGTATGATATTCGAGGTTGCATAACATACTGGAAGTTTTTCCACGTTCCATTTCCTCTCACTTGACTATCATCTCATTCATAAGCTGTTAATGTCATAAAATAACAAATATTAAGCTGACATTGGGATTTTCAAATGGTATATATGTGGCACAGTTAAAAAGAGTCATTTATTTGCGGATGTTGGGAAACAACCTGCTCAATCACGCTTAACCCGCACCACATTGTCAATACATTATTTTTTCAATGACCCTTCCCATCAAATGGTGGCAAGTATGAACCATTGTCAGAAACTGTAAAATTTTGGATATTACTAGATATACGTGAACACCTTATCAAGTCAGTGAACTAACCTGAATGGAAAACATACAGCTATCCCTCTCTGTACAGTCTGTGGTTAGATGAGTTGATAGTGAACTCCCCCGGCCAATTAGTAATTATCAAAGTCACTTTCCTTTATCCATCCCCTCTCTTTCCCATTTCGTAAGTCATCATCTATTACGTCACTGTAGCACGCACATTTTTTGTTTGACCAATCTTGGCAGTTTGGCAGTGGCCTTATCATAATTTGTGAAGATATTTTTTTCCCTGATTCTAAGGGGTAAAAGAGAAAAAAAAATGAGTTAATAAAAAGAAACACCAGCCTACTTGGTTATCACATATTTTGAGATTGAGCATCCAGTTGGATGGAAATTACAAACCATGTTTTACTCAGGACCTAGAACTGAGAGGGTGATTATTTGCTCAGATTTGTACTTTCTGAGTAAAACTATGGGACTGCATTATATCCAGGGCTAGTGCTCTTGGACAAGTTAAACAAGCACTTTCCTTGAAGGAAAATAGAAGTTTGACAAATTAAGGCAATTTTCATGGACCAAAGTTAGAACTCCAAAATAGCCTGTCTAGAAATAACAGCAGAATTGGGCCCGCACATGGTGAGGTTGCACAATAAATGTTTAACAACTTGATCGTGTGTGAATCCAGTAAAGTGTAATGTTAGTACATCTGCTTCAATACATAAAAAATAAAGACATGTAAGTATCTATGCCAACTCTCCCGGATTATCCAGGAGTCTCCCAGATATACAGACCAAATCTCCCACTCTCCTGTTCAAGTCACCAAATCTCCCGGACAAAACAAATAAAAGCCCATAAAATACATTTTTCTGACATATTTTAGCCGTTTTTTGGTGTGGTGAAGGAACATTTTTGTGATATTTGATGAAGCTTAAAGATTAAATCTGAAGATCTCTACTTTGAACAACCCTTTTAAGGTAAAAAAGGTAACATTGGTGACCTCCTGGATTTTCATTTTTTTTAAGTTGGCATCTCTGTGTAATAAGGTTTCCACCAGGAAGGTACCATTTGAAAATCCAGGCTCCTTGGTCTAGAAGACACTATGCATGTTACAAGAGAAAGCCGCTTCATAAACCTATTGTTTTTAATGTTTTACTCATTCTTTTACCCTTTTGTTCTCCATTGTTTTATATCAGCTGTGCCCTCTACACCAAATATTTAGAGCTAAAAAAGAATGATAAGGCTTTTCCTATTACTGAGCATTAAAAGTCAAAATCTTTAATTTACAGTCGAAACTCCACAAATGATTGTACTTGTTGAAATCTGAGACAATCTTCATAAAATGGCATGTAATATTTTCAAGAGCCAAGCCCTGTAAACGTGTTAAAATCGATCTTAGTATCAAAATTAAACAATGGACCTTCATGACTAACTCAAGTTAAATTTACCACGTCATCAGGCATGGTGATTGAAAGAAATTCCCAGTTACGCGAAACCAAAATAAATCAACAGAATTGTATCGAAGGTGTTTCCCCTGACGTGCATGACTAAAATGTGGGATGTGGCTTAATCATCTTCCGGCTCAATGCTAATTACAGCTTAATTAAACTCTTTAGAAATATGATACAGAACTCACCACAACAATGAACATTGATTAGTACCTTTCACGGTGTACTTTTCTTTACCATGGTTTTCATCGCATGAACCATCTTTGAGCAATTGTCTTGAACACTTGATCCAGATATAAAGAGAGAAGTATTTACAAGAAGGAAAATTAAGAGAAGACGAGTTGTTTGGACTGATTCTCCCATTGTACTAAACTTTACAGCCACGATGGATGATGTACATAAAAGTCAATGACAGCTGTACCTGGGAACGAGATTGAGCTGAACCATCCATGGCCGTAACTTTCGGCAGTTTTCCGAAGAATTTCCGATATTTCACTAACCAATCAAAACATAGTACGAATGCATACGAGCACACGAGAGTTGAATAGCTATGATCATATAGCGCGGGCTCAGAACGGAAACGAGGAAACGAAACTGAGAAAGTTTGTTGTTTTGTCCCGGTGCTGAGAACCTTGGCTTCCACATCTGTTGTTATATTTTCCAGGCAGGTATTTATTGTATGTTTTTGCTTGTTATTTGTGGCTGTTAGTTGTAACAGTGGTACCGCATTTTTCTGTGTTATACAGCACTGAAAAATCCTGATGAAATCATCTGGCACAGCGCGTGTCGCTATTTTCGTTTGGCCGCGTGACAGTCAAGCGCAATCGAAATTTTCAAAAATAAGACATTACAGCTGGTTTCAGCCAATATAAATATCACAGAATTTCCTTTCCCAGAAATATTTAGTCTTAGTAAAGCACGTTGTGTCAGTTGCGAACCGCGTTTTAGTCGTGAAAGGTTGTAAGCTGAATTTTTTTCTTTGATTTGCTTATCTAGGGCTTGTAGGAAAGGAAAATACTAAAACATGGCTGATTCACGAAAGATTCAGCTTAGAAAGAGATTCTGTGGCAAGACTGGAAGCGTTTTATCGATGTTGTTTCTGACTTCGTCTTTCTTTCTTGTCGAAATCATCGTCGGTTACGCCACAAATTCAATGGCGCTTGTAGCTGATTCATTTCACATGTTGTCAGACATCATGTCACTGGTGATCGGGTTCTTCGCTTTGCGGTACTCTAAACGCAGTCAGCGGACAGAAAGAAACACTTTTGGCTGGCAAAGAGCTGAAGTTTTAGGGGCCTTGGTAAATGCGGTCTTCTTAATTGCGTTGTGCTTTTCCATTCTGGTTGAATCGCTGAAGCGCATTGCAGAGCCCGAGGTCATAAATAACCCAATACTTGTCCTTATTGTCGGGGTAGCCGGCTTGCTCGTAAATGTGCTTGGCTTGGTTCTTTTCCATCGGCACGGCCATGGTCACAGCCATGGAGGTAGTGGACATGGGCACAGTAATGGAAGCGCTAATGTAGCGGATTTAAAAGAACTGCTTCAAGCTCAAAATGGGGAAGCAAATGGCCGTCAGAGCTCAAGGAAGTTGAGTCAGTCATCTGAAGAGGAAATAGAAATGAACAGTGAAACTCCAAATGGTGTCGTTCCCGAAGGTAAGTCAAGATTAAAAATTGTTTCTCGCAAGAAAATTCCTAAAATTCATCAGTGTTTTTATTTGCTCAAGAAATAGTCGCCCTACATATCTGCCGGACGGTCAAGTGCTTATAAAACTGAAATGTCTTTTCTGTCACGTCATGTAAGCCTTAAGCTTATTGTTTCTAGAAAGACGTGTTTATAAATATGCCACTTGTTTTATCATGTGTAATAACCTTGACTTGAAACTAGGCTACTCTTTGTTTCATAACACATGTAAGCCTTAAGCTTATTGTTTCTAGAAAGACGTGTTTATGAATATGCCACTTGTTTTATCATGTGTAATAACCTTGACTTGAAACTAGGCTACTCTTTGTTTCATTGTTATGACAATTCATTGTTCACATGGTTGCAATTTGCAACGTGTGAAAAACCATCTTGTGGCAATTGCATGTATACACGGTTATTCAAAAATGATTGCAGGCCAAACCGGTGCAAAATGTGCCTTAAATTATCTCCTTGACATTTGATCAGATCCATCCAAGATCACAATTCCAGGTTTTAAGTGTTAAATTATTTTCTAGCAGTAACAGGGCTGTGATATAATTTATATTTTTAAGGGATTTTCATCTGTAATTCAAATTTATATTGTTTACAAGTTGTTAGTGAAAAAACAAAACAATTAAACCTGTTTGCAGAAAATATTCATACTTGTACATGTACCAACTGCCAAAGAAAGTGGGAATTCTCAAAACCCATTTTTCTTGAATTTGAGTAGAGTATGAAGCTATTCTGGAATCTCCATAGAAGTCAGAGGAAATTATATAGAATAAAATTTCTCACTGAGTAACAATATTTTCTGGAACAGTACAGACTAGTGCTTTCGGCAAGGCTAGGTATGATACACAAAGTTTGTCGCACACTTCAAACTGCCTTGAGCTTGTCCCTTTTCTATTTTGAATTGATAGTATGCAATAAAAATAGGAACTGGACTGCCATATTGACTGTTGCTAATGGTTAATAAGACCAAGTGGATACAATGCAAGAAACTATATCCAAAGTTTTTCCTTATGTGAGTCACATTGAAGACAATTTTTAAGGAGATGATCACTAAGAAAGGAAACTACAAGGGAATAAAAATCTTTTTTTGTATAAATTCATGTTCCTAACCAAAGATATTTTGACGGATGGAACAAACTTTGTGTTATGGTTAGCCATTTGAATAATTAACAAAAGGTTAGAGCCTCGCATTATAATTAAACCAGGATCAGCAGCATAACTGTTGTCATGGCGACAGCACGATTTGCATATCTGGTTCCAAGTTTGAAGAACAAATAAAAACAGAGAAAACAAAGTTTGAAGAACACTGCTTTAATATTTCTACAGGTATTCTTATTGAGTGTTGTACTATTTTAGTGGAACCACTGAATGATACTGGTTTTGCCCCATGGCGAGTGTGCCTCCATCAAGTTCGCCCCTATGAACTCATCCTAAACTTTCTATTTCGAGTTCGTCAGTCACCTTCAATGGATTAAAGAACGAGAAATAAACATGTTTTAAGTGTTTTCGTTTCATCGTGCGCACAATGTTGTCTTTTTTTCTTGGAAAGAGAAAGATAAATTTGAAGCACTTGATCGCTAGTTGAGTTGATGTGAGGGCAAACGCGCTGTGGGGTGAAACTGGCAGCCACTCAACCACCTATGATGTCATCACTTCTCTCATTTGCAAAAAAACAAACATAAATCCCTCTAAAATGAAAAAAAGATATGCTGAAAAGGAAAACACCATTCTTCTTTACTTTCAAAATCCTTTCAAATAAACAGCAATTATTTTTTACTTCATTGGTACTTCAATTAAGAGTGAGGTCTTCAAAGGAAAATCCCAACCCAAGACCTTGCTTTATTGACCAAGCGATAGGGAGGTAAATACAGCAGGGTCAAAGTTTGAGATTTCCCATGAAGAATGACTGTTCGAGGCTAATAAGCTGTTTATTATTTGGCTTTTTACTTTGCTTTTGCAGGCCAGTAATTGGCCCGTATTGCCCTATAATTAGCCAATCAGAGCACTAGCGGGCGGTACATTGGCTACAAAGACAAGCCATATAATGAATTTAATAGTTTTGACCTACCGTAGAATTCCGAAAGTAACGGCCCCCGTTACTTTCGAATTTTGCGGGCAAAAGGGGCCGCTACTTTCTGGTAGCCGTTACTTTCGGGTAGCCGTTATTTTCGGACCGGTAAAATACGTTTGTAACTCGAAACGGTCTCAGACAAAGAGGACGCGTATAATGAAATTTAAAAGTCATTCCACTTAGGCATATTCCTAAAATGTAACGTAACCAGATGAACAGATGAACAGTCAACAAAACAGACTACTTTAAGCGGTACGTTATACATACACGATTACTAAAACTGTACAGTACGTTTTGACTTTTCACTGACAAATTAATTTCAATAAAGTATTGCAAAGTTTATAAGTTTCACTCACAGATTAGATCATACACAAACCGATTCTTTAAACGTTCTTTATTCAAGCATGTGCATGTGCTCCAAGATAATCTGAGAATTTTTATAAGTTCTAGTTTTCTAATCTGTATACATTGAAAGATAATCACGGTTTCATGACAAACGTTGGTGTTTTTCTTGTTTAAGTTACTTCCCAAAGAAGAGATATTATTTGTATTTCTCTCTTTCCAGTTGAATATGTCATGGTACTTCTTAAGATCGTTTTGTAAGCCGACGGAAAGTAATGCTTGAAGGGAACATCAAATACAACACTGAGTCACAACAGTGTTTTGCTACCATTTTGGGGTAATTTTTTTAAAATGCCGTTACTTTCAGGGAGCCGTTACTTTCGGGGGGACCGTTACTTTCGGGGGGACCGTTACTTTCGGGATTTAAAAGGAGGGCCAAAAATTAATGTTACTTTCGGGTAGCCGTTACTTTCAGGGGGGGCCGTTACTTTCGGAATTCTACGGTATGTGCATAAAGGAATCCCAAAAGCAACATCTTAGTTGATTAGATAGAGTAACAACATCAAGGAAGTAATATAGATATAGCAAAAAGTAAGGTAATCACGACTGGAGATGGGGGTGTTCTTGATACATGTAGGGTTGCAGGTCTCAGTTCAGAAACCTTGTATGGGGATGTCAGAGTGAAGTGTTAGCTAGGCCAGTTTCTTCCCCTTGTAGTTGTTGTTTGCAGGAGCAGCAGCAACATAATATGTACAGTGTTGTTCCACATGAGAGGGCTTAAGTCTTTTTTCAGTGACAGAGTTTCGTGTACCATGGCTTTACAATGCAATATTTACAGTTAGTTGTTAAGTCCAGACTTCATGTCATTTCGTTTAGCAATGTCCCCATTTCCCTTGCTATTGCAGTTTTCTTAAACTCCTTTAACTTACATGTACGTTGGTTGTAGTTAAAAACTTGTATTCATTATATTTAAATGGCTTTGAAAGCTGTTGTTTCAGTGCCTCTTGGACGTTTTCTCCAATGAGTAACATTTACTCTATTCTATAAATGTAAATTTTTATTATATCATAAAAATTTCCAAGCAATTTGAATAAGAATGTTCATGTTTAAAACTTTAGGGCTGAGAGTTAAACTGTTGATATTGGTATTAAATGCATTGTTCTGGGGTGATTTTAGGAAGCAAAGTGTAGTGTATATTGTTTGAAATACATTGTACATGATGCATTGTTGATGCAACAATTAAAACTCTTGATACAAGAAGGAAGTTTTGAAGAGTATATTTACACAGATTATGAAGTTAATTTCTCGGTAAATTGATAAAACAAAGGTTTAAATAGGGTGATAAACAGAGGTTTCCTTAGTTTTGGAGT